>CM074721.1:7361727-7471727 GCA_037306005.1 Rhinophrynus dorsalis
TAGTTTTACACACAGGAGACTTCAGTACATAACCCCCAGTGCTGTGCTCTGCCTCCTGTGTTACCCTGCTACCTCCACCCCGACTGTCTAGTTTTACACACAGGAGACTTCAGTACATAATCCCCAGTGCTACGCTCTGCCTCCTGTGTTACCCTGCTACCTCCACCCCAACTGTCTAGTTTTACACACAGGAGACTTCAGTACATAACCCCCAGTGCTGTGCTCTGCCTCCTGTGTTACCCTGCTACCCCCACCCCAACTGTCTACTTTTACACTCAGGAGACTTCAGTACATAATCCCCAGTGCTACGCTCTGCCTCCTGTGTTACCCTGCTACCTCCACCCCAACTGTCTAGTTTTACACACAGGAGACTTCAGTACATAACCCCCAGTGCTGTGCTCTGCCTCCTGTGTTACCCTGCTACCCCCACCCCAACTGTCTAGTTTTACACACAGGAGACTTCAGTACATAACCCCAAGTGCTGTGCTCTGCCTCCTGTGTTACCCTGCTACCTCCACCCCAACTGTTTAGTTTTACACACAGGAGACTTTAGTACATAACCCCCAGTGCTGTGCTGTGCCTCCTGTGTTACCCTACTACCTCCACCCCAACTGTCTAGTTTTACACACAGGAGACTTCAGTACATAATCCCCAGTGCTACGCTCTGCCTCCTGTGTTACCCTGCTACCTCCACCCCAACTGTCTAGTTTTACACACAGGAGACTTCAGTACATAACCCCCAGTGCTGTGCTCTGCCTCCTGTGTTACCCTGCTACCCCCACCCCAACTGTCTACTTTTACACACAGGAGACTTCAGTACATAATCCCCAGTGCTACGCTCTGCCTCCTGTGTTACCCTGCTACCTCCACCCCAACTGTCTAGTTTTACACACAGGAGACTTCAGTACATAACCCCCAGTGCTGTGCTCTGCCTCCTGTGTTACCCTGCTACCCCCACCCCAACTGTCTAGTTTTACACACAGGAGACTTCAGTACATAACCCCCAGTGCTGTGCTCTGCCTCCTGTGTTACCCTGCTACCTCCACCCCAACTGTCTAGTTTTACACACAGGAGACTTTAGTACATAACCTCCAGTGCTGTGCTCTGCCTCCTGTGTTACCCTGCTACCTCCACCCCAACTGTCTAGTTTTACACACAGGAGACTTTAGTACATAACCCCCAGTGCTACGCTCTGCCTCCTGTGTTACCCTGCTACCTCCACCCCAACTGTCTAGTTTTACACACAGGAGACTTCAGTACATAACCCCCAGTGCTGTGCTCTGCCTCCTGTGTTACCCTGCTACCTCCACCCCGACTGTCTAGTTTTACACACAGGAGACTTCAGTACATCACCCCCAGTGCTACGCTCTGCCTCCTGTGTTACCCTGCTACCTCCACCCCAACTGTCTAGTTTTACACACAGGAGACTTCAGTACATAATCCCCAGTGCTACGCTCTGCCTCCTGTGTTACCCTGCTACCTCCACCCCAACTGTCTAGTTTTACACACAGGAGACTTCAGTACATAACCCCCAGTGCTGTGCTCTGCCTCCTGTGTTACCCTGCTACCTCCACCCCAACTGTCTAGTTTTACACACAGGAGACTTCAGTACATAATCCCCAGTGCTATGCTCTGCCTCCTGTGTTACCCTGCTACCTCCACCCCGACTGTCTAGTTTTACACACAGGAGACTTCAGTACATAATCCCCAGTGCACCGCTCTGCCTCCTGTGTTACCCTGCTACCTCCACCCCAACTGTCTAGTTTTACACACAGGAGACTTCAGTACATAACCCCCAGTGCTGTGCTCTGCCTCCTGTGTTACCCTGCTACCTCCACCCCGACTGTCTAGTTTTACACACAGGAGACTTTAGTACATAACCCCCAGTGCTACGCTCTGCCTCCTGTGTTACCCTGCTACCTCCACCCCAACTGTCTAGTTTTACACACAGGAGACTTTAGTACATAACCCCCAGTGCTGTGCTCTGCCTCCTGTGTTACCCTGCTACCTCCACCCCAACTGTCTAGTTTTACACACAGGAGACTTTAGTACATAACCCCCAGTGCTACGTTCTTCCTCCTGTGTTACCCTGCTACCTCCACCCCAACTGTCTAGTTTTACACACAGGAGACTTTAGTACATAACCCCCAGTGCTAAGCTCTGCCTCCTGTGTTACCCTGCTACCTCCACCCCAACTGTCTAGTTTTACACACAGGAGACTTCAGTACATAACCCCCAGTGCTAAGCTCTGCCTCCTGTGTTACACTGCTACCTCCACCCCAACTGTCTAGTTTTACACACAGGAGACTTTAGTACATAACCCCCAGTGCTAAGCTCTGCCTCCTGTGTTACCCTGCTACCTCCTCCCCGACTGTCTAGTTTTATACACAGGAGACTTCAGTACATAACCCCCAGTACTACGCTCTGCCTCCTGTGTTACCCTGCTACCTCCACCCCAACTGTCTAGTTTTACACACAGGAGACTTCAGTACATAACCCCCAGTGCTGTGCTCTGCCTCCTGTGTTACCCTGCTACCTCCACCCCAACTGTCTAGTTTTACACACAGGAGACTTCAGTACATAACCCCCAGTGCTGTGCTCTGCCTCCTGTGTTACCCTGCTACCTCCACCCCAACTGTCTAGTTTTACACACAGGAGACTTTAGTACATAACCCCAGTGCTACGCTCTGCCTCCTGTGTTACCCTGCTACCTCCACCCCAACTGTCTAGTTTTACACACAGGAGACTTTAGTACATAACCCTCAGTGCTACGCTCTGCCTCCTGTGTTACCCTGCTACCTCTACCCCAACTGTCTAGTTTTACACACAGGAGACTTCAGTACATAACCCCTAGTGCTACGCTCTGCCTCCTGTGTTACCCTGCTACCTCCACCCCAACTGTCTAGTTTTACACACAGGAGACTTTAGTACATAACCCCAGTGCTACGCTCTGCCTCCTGTGTTACCCTGCTACCTCCACCCCAACTGTCTAGTTTTACACACAGGAGACTTTAGTACATAACCCCAGTGCTACGCTCTGCCTCCTGTATTACCCTGCTACCTCCACCCCAACTGTCTAGTTTTACACACAGGAGACTTTAGTACATAACCCCAGTGCTGTGCTCTGCCTCCTGTGTTACCCTGCTACCTCCACCCCAACTGTCTAGTTTTACACACAGGAGACTTCAGTACATAACCCCAGTGCTACGCTCTGCCTCCTGTGTTACCGTGCTACCTCCTCCCCAACTGTCTAGTTTTACACACAGGAGACTTCAGTACATAACCCCCAGTGCTGTGCTCTGCCTCCTGTGTTACCCTGCTACCTCCACCCCAACTGTCTAGTTTTACACACAGGAGACTTCAGTACATAACCCCTAGTGCTACGCTCTGCCTCCTGTGTTACCCTGCTACCTCCACCCCGACTGTCTAGTTTTACACACAGGAGACTTTAGTACATAACCCCTAGTGCTACGCTCTGCCTCCTGTGTTACCCTGCTACCCCCCCCCCACTCTCCCCAACGCTGAGACCCCCATTCGGTGATTTCTCTGAGTTCTCATTCATGTTCCTGTGAATCCCGATCTCTGGAAGATAAATTCCTCTTCGGCCTCAATCAATTCCTGGACTTCATCTCAGTTTTAGATCTGTTCTGTCCCCTCCCGGCGCACGTTAACATTGATTTTTGCATAACAAGCTCATGAATTAGATTTCCAGAAATCTCTCATAAAACATAAAACTGAGAAAAATGAGGAGATTCTTGAAACGCCCCACTGTAAATTACAGGTTTCCTGAAAGGACAGAAAACAGGAGGCCACACACACAAAGGAAAAGTGGTGGAGACCTTTCTACCAGACAAAGCTTTACAAGTCCCATTGGAAGAGTCGGACAACCTCCTTCCTGATTACACACGTTCTCTAACGGCACAAAATGTAAAGTCACATGTCCTGTACTGTTTATTTGTATTTATTTTCCTCTTCTTGGGTTTTTTTACATCTATAGCTTCTAGAGAGCTTTCTGTCCAGGACAGTGGTACACTTTGGGAATATTTTTATTTTTACTTTAACCCTTTGAGTGCCAGTGTTTGACTACCCGCCTTGTGTAACAATGATAAAGTTGTGTGAGTAAAGTGCAGGTTTGTTTGTCTAGAAACATAGAAACATAGAAAATGACGGCAGATAAGAACCATTCGGCCCATCTAGTCGCCCATTTTCCTACTGCAAAAACCTCAAACCTTTTTTGTTTCTTGGTATTTTCTTAAGTTAAGGACAACCTTATGCCTATCTCCCATGCATGCTTAAAGGGATAGTAATGTGTCATAATAAAAGCAGCTCTAATTAATCATCATAGTATTTGAACTTTGGAGAGTGTTATTTCAATTCTGTCAGAGTTGTAGTTCAAGAGTAATTCAATGACAAAGTATCCCCCTCCCGCCCCTTTTACTGATGTAACACTGCTCAGCCAGATCAGAAGGGAGGTGCCCAGGTAGACTGCAGAGAGGGACAATCTTCAATTAAGATAAGGGAAAAACCTGAAAAACTTGTCAAGGGGGGCAGGGATTTCATTGTTCTCATAGGAAGAAGATTGTCCCCTGCTGTTATCTGTCTGGTCTATGGACTGCATTCCACATCTGAGAAGAGATGGCTTACACTAGGTAAAAGGGGCGGGAGGGGAAACTTTGCTTGTGAATATCTCTCAAACCATAAAGGTTTGACAGATAAGACTTACATTGTTCTTCATGTTTTTTTAATGCCTTCAAAATAAAATAAAGATAAAACAAAGTATTACTATCCCTTTAAATTCTGTTACTGTATTAACTTCTACCACTTCTGCTGGTCGACTATTCCACTTATCTACTACCCTCTCAGTGAAGTAAAACTTTCTTACATTACGTCTAAACCTGTGCCCCTCTAGTTTTAGACTATGGCCTCTTGTCTTAACAGTTTTACTCCTGTGAAATGTACTTCCCTCCTGCACTTTGTTGAATCCCTTCATGTATGTGAATGTGTCTATCATATTCCCTCTCTCTCCTCTCTCCTCCAATCTATACATGTTCAGATCCTTTAGTCTATCCTGATATTTCTTTTCCTGTAAATCAGTCACCATTTTAGTAGCCCTTCTCTGAATTCTCTCTAGAGTATCTATATCCTTCTGGAGATGAGGTCTCCACTACTGTACACAATACTCTAGATTATCTATATCCTTCTGGAGATGGGGTCTCCAGTACTGTACACAATACTCTAGATTATCTATATCCTTCTGGAAATGGGGTCTCCTGTACTGTACACAATACT
Organism: Rhinophrynus dorsalis; assembly: GCA_037306005.1. Lineage (NCBI taxonomy): Eukaryota > Metazoa > Chordata > Amphibia > Anura > Rhinophrynidae > Rhinophrynus > Rhinophrynus dorsalis. The sequence goes on from CM074721.1 coordinate 7,367,017, forward strand.
CTAGAGTATCTATATCCTTCTAGAGATGGGGTCTCCACTACTGTACACAATACTCTAGAGTATCTATATCCTTCTGGAGATGGGGTCTCCAGTACTGTACACAATACTCTAGATTATCTATATCCTTCTGGAGATGGGGTCTCCTGTACTGTACACAATACTCTAGAGTATCTATATCCTTCTAGAGATGGGGTCTCCTGTACTGTACACAATACTCTATAGTATCTATATCCTTCTGGAGATGGGGTCTCCAGTACTTTACACAAAACGCTAGAGTATTTACATCCTTCTGGAGACAAGGTCTCCAGTACTGTACACAATACTCTAGGTCTCCAGTACTGTACACAATACTCTAGGTCTCCAGTACTGTACACAATACTCTAGGTCTCCCGTACTGTACACATTACTCTAGGTGAGGTCTAACTAGAGATCTGTAGAGTGGCATGACTACTTCCCTTTTTCTGCTACTAATGCCCCTAGCTATACAACCCAGTGCCCTGCTTGCATTCCCCACTGCTTTATTACATTGCCTGCCTACCTTTAAGTCATTAGAAATAATTACTCCCAAATCCCTTTCCTCTGTTGTCTCTGACATTCCAGTACCCTTAATAGTATATTTTTCCTGTGGATTTTTATGTCCCAAGTGCATTATTTTACATTTATCAACATTAAACTGCAGCTGCCACACACTTGTCCATTCTTCTACCTAAATCATTTGTCATTTGGCTTATTCCCCCTGGAATGTCTACCCAATTGCAGATCTTTGTATCATCTGCAATAAGGCATTCCTTTCCTTGAAGACCTTTTGCAATATCACTAATAAAAATATTAAAGAGAATGGGCCCGGTACATCCACTCCTGAGCTCTGAAAGGTCCCAGATGTCCCTCAAAGAACCAAGTTATCTCTCTGATCAGACAGGGAGAGTCCTGGGGGGAGCAACTCACCAGAATGTCCGCTTTTCCCATAAATATTAATTAGACTAAAGACGTTGTGGGTGTGGCCAGAGTAATGTCAATGTCCTTGTACCAGTTTTATACCTTTTACAGGTTATTTAACTCCTTGGAAATCACTCTAGCAACCAAGGGGTTAAACGTTTTTCTTCTTGCTTTTATAGGACAAGAGTATTTTCTGTGCCAGGAAAAAAGAGGATGGGACGGGGGGGGGGGGGGGGGTCATGTGCATAGAGAGGGTGTGGCCACGGGCAGCGCCAAGGACAGGGAGATTCACTAAGCGGTGATAAATAGGAGATAACTTCTCCAGTGATATCACATCTCCAGTTCCTATGTTATTGTATAGAATCGATACACTAAGACTTCTCCAGTGATATCACTTCTCCAGTTCCTATGTTATTGTATAGAGTCGATACACTAAGACTTCTCCAGCGATATCACTTCTCCAGTTCCTATGTTATTGTATAGAATCAATACACTAAGACTTCTCCAGTGATATCACGTCTCCAGTTCCTATGTTATTGTATAGAATCGATACACTAAGACTTCTCCAGTGATATCACTTCTCCAGTTCCTATGTTATTGTATAGAATCGATACACTAAGACTTCTCCAGTGATATCACGTCTCCAGTTCCTATGTTATTGTATAGAATCAATACACTAAGACTTCTCCAGTGATATCACTTCTCCAGTTCCTATGTTATTGTATAGAATCGATACACTAAGACTTCTCCAGTGATATCACGTCTCCAGTTCCTATGTTATTGTATAGAGTCGATACACTAAGACTTCTCCAGTGATATCACCTCTCCAGTTCCTATGTTATTGTATAGAATCGATACACTAAGACTTCTCCAGTGATATCACGTCTCCAGTTCCTATGTTATTGTATAGAGTCGATACACTAAGACTTCTCCAGTGATATCACTTCTCCAGTTCCTATGTTATTGTATAGAGTCGATACACTAAGACTTCTCCAGCGATATCACTTCTCCAGTTCCTATGTTATTGTATAGAGTCGATACACTAAGACTTCTCCAGCGATATCACTTCCCCAGTTCCTATGTTATTATATAGAATCGATACACTAAGACTTCTCCAGTGATATCACTTCTCCAGTTCCTATGTTATTGTATAGAGTCGATACACTAAGACTTCTCCAGTGATATCACTTCTCCAGTTCCTATGTTATTGTATAGAGTCGATACACTAAGACTTCTCCAGTGATATCACCTCTCCAGTTCCTATGTTATTGTATAGAGTCGATACACTAAGACTTCTCCAGTGATATCACTTCTCCAGTTCCTATGTTATTGTATAGAGTCGATACACTAAGACTTCTCCAGTGATATCACTTCTCCAGTTCCTATGTTATTGTATAGAGTCCATACACTAAGACTTCTCCAGTGATATCACTTCTCCAGTTCCTATGTTATTGTATAGAATCGATACACTAAGACTTCTCCAGTGATATCACGTCTCCAGTTCCTATGTTATTGTATCGAATCGATACACTAAGACTTCTCCAGCGATATCACTTCTCCAGTTCCTATGTTATTGTATAGAGTCCATACACTAAGACTTCTCCAGTGATATCACGTCTCCAGTTCCTATGTTATTGTACAGAATCAATACACTAAGACTTCTCCAGTGATATCACTTCTCCAGTTCCTATGTTATTGTATAGAATCGATACACTAAGACTTCTCCAGTGATATCACGTCTCCAGTTCCTATGTTATTGTATAGAATCGATACACTAAGACTTCTCCAGTGATATCACGTCTCCAGTTCCTATGTTATTGTATAGAGTCGATACACTAAGACTTCTCCAGTGATATCACTTCTCCAGTTCCTATGTTATTGTATAGAGTCAATACACTAAGACTTCTCCAGTGATATCACTTCTCCAGTTCCTATGTTATTGTATAGAATCGATACACTAAGACTTCTCCAGCGATATCACTTCTCCAGTTCCTATGTTATTGTATAGAGTCAATACACTAAGACTTCTCCAGTGATATCACTTCTCCGGTTCCTATGTTATTGTATAGAGTCAATACACTAAGACTTCTCCAGTGATATCACGTCTCCAGTTCCTATGTTATTGTATAGAATCAATACACTAAGACTTCTCCAGTGATATCACTTCTCCAGTTCCTATGTTATTGTATAGAATCGATACACTAAGACTTCTCCAGTGATATCACTTCTCCGGTTCCTATGTTATTGTATAGAGTCAATACACTAAGACTTCTCCAGTGATATCACGTCTCCAGTTCCTATGTTATTGTATAGAATCGATACACTAAGACTTCTCCAGTGATATCACTTCTCCAGTTCCTATGTTATTGTATAGAATCGATACACTAAGACTTCTCCAGTGATATCACTTCTCCAGTTCCTATGTTATTGTATAGAATCGATACACTAAGACTTCTCCAGTGATATCACATCTCCAGTTCCTATGTTATTGTATAGAATCGATACACTAAGACTTCTCCAGTGATATCACTTCTCCAGTTCCTATGTTATTGTATAGAATCGATACACTAAGACTTCTCCAGTGATATCACTTCTCCAGTTCCTATGTTATTGTATAGAATCAATACACTAAGACTTCTCCAGTGATATCACTTCTCCAGTTCCTATGTTATTGTATAGAATCGATACACTAAGACTTCTCCAGCGATATCACTTCCCGAGTTCCTATGTTATTGTATAGAATCGATACACTAAGACTTCTCCAGTGATATAACTTCTCCAGTTCCTATGTTATTGTATAGAGTCAATACACTAAGACTTCTCCAGTGATATAACTTCTCCAGTTCCTATGTTATTGTATAGAATCAATACACTAAGACTTCTCCAGTGATATCACTTCTCCAGTTCCTATGTTATTGTATGGAATCAATACACTAAGACTTCTCCAGTGATATCACTTCTCCAGTTCCTATGTTATTGTATAGAGTCGATACACTAAGACTTCTCCAGCGATATCACATCTCCAGTTCCTATGTTATTGTATAGAGTCGATACACTAAGACTTCTCCAGTGATATCACTTCTCCAGTTCCTATGTTATTGTATAGAGTCCATACACTAAGACTTCTCCAGTGATATCACTTCTCCAGTTCCTATGTTATTGTATAGAATCGATACACTAAGACTTCTCCAGCGATATCACATCTCCAGTTCCTATGTTATTGTATAGAGTCGATACACTAAGACTTCTCCAGTGATATCACTTCTCCAGTTCCTATGTTATTGTACAGAATCGATACACTAAGACTTCTCCAGTGATATCACTTCTCCAGTTCCTATGTTATTGTATAGAATCGATACACTAAGACTTCTCCAGTGATATCACTTCTCCAGTTCCTATGTTATTGTATAGAGTCGATACACTAAGACTTCTCCAGCGATATCACTTCTCCAGTTCCTATGTTATTGTATGGAATCAATACACTAAGACTTCTCCAGTGATATCACTTCTCCAATTCCTATGTTATTGTATAGAGTCAATACACTAAGACTTCTCCAGTGATATCACTTCTCCAGTTCCTATGTTATTGTATAGAATCAATTCACTAAGACTTCTCCAGCGATATCACTTCTCCAGTTCCTATGTTATTGTATAGAATCAATACACTAAGACTTCTCCAGTGATATCACTTCTCCAGTTCCTATGTTATTGTATAGAATCGATACACTAAGACTTCTCCAGTGATATCACATCTCCAGTTCCTATGTTATTGTATAGAATCAATACACTAAGACTTCTCCAGTGATATCACTTCTCCATTTCCTATGTTATTGTATAGAATCGATACACTAAGACTTCTCCAGTGATATCACTTCTCCAGTTCCTATGTTATTGTATAGAGTCCATACACTAAGACTTCTCCAGTGATATCACTTCTCCAGTTCCTATGTTATTGTATAGAGTCCATACACTAAGACTTCTCCAGTGATATCACTTCTCCAGTTCCTATGTTATTGTATAGAATCAATACACTAAGACTTCTCCAGTGATATCACGTCTCCAGTTCCTATGTTATTGTATAGAATCAATACACTAAGACTTCTCCAGTGATATCACTTCTCCAGTTCCTATGTTATTGTATAGAGTCAATACACTAAGACTTCTCCAGTGATATCACTTCCCCAGTTCCTATGTTATTGTATAGAATCGATACACTAAGACTTCTCCAGCGATATCACTTCTCCAGTTCCTATGTTATTGTATAGAGTCGATACACTAAGACTTCTCCAGTGATATCACTTCTCCAGTTCCTATGTTATTGTATAGAATCGATACACTAAGACTTCTCCAGTGATATCACTTCTCCAGTTCCTATGTTATTGTATAGAGTCCATACACTAAGACTTCTCCAGTGATATCACTTCTCCAGTTCCTATGTTATTGTATAGAGTCCATACACTAAGACTTCTCCAGTGATATCACGTCTCCAGTTCCTATGTTATTGTATAGAATCAATACACTAAGACTTCTCCAGTGATATCACTTCTCCAGTTCCTATGTTATTGTATAGAGTCAATACACTAAGACTTCTCCAGTGATATCACTTCCCCAGTTCCTATGTTATTGTATAGAATCGATACACTAAGACTTCTCCAGCGATATCACTTCTCCAGTTCCTATGTTATTGTATAGAGTCGATACACTAAGACTTCTCCAGTGATATCACTTCTCCAGTTCCTATGTTATTGTATAGAATCGATACACTAAGACTTCTCCAGTGATATCACTTCTCCAGTTCCTATGTTATTGTATAGAATCGATACACTAAGACTTCTCCAGTGATATCACTTCCCCAGTTCCTATGTTATTGTATAGAATCGATACACTAAGACTTCTCCAGCGATATCACTTCTCCAGTTCCTATGTTATTGTATAGAATCGATACACCAAGACTTCTCCAGCGATATCACTTCTCCAGTTCCTATGTTATTGTATAGAATCGATACACCAAGACTTCTCCAGTGATATCACTTCTCCAGTTCCTATGTTATTGTATAGAATCAATACACTAAGACTTCTCCAGCGATATCCCATCTCCAGTTCCTATGTTATTGTATAGAATCCATACACTAAGACTTCTCCAGTGATATCCCATCTCCAGTTCCTATGTTATTGTATACAGTCAATACACTAAGACTTCTCCAGTGATATCACTTCTCCAGTTCCTATGTTACTGTATAGAATCGATACACTAAGACTTCTCCAGTGATATCACTTCTCCAGTTCCTATGTTATTGTATAGAATCGATACACCAAGACTTCTCCAGCGATATCACTTCTCCAGTTCCTATGTTATTGTATAGAATCGATACACCAAGACTTCTCCAGTGATATCACTTCTCCAGTTCCTATGTTATTGTATAGAATCAATACACTAAGACTTCTCCAGCGATATCCCATCTCCAGTTCCTATGTTATTGTATAGAATCCATACACTAAGACTTCTCCAGCGATATCCCATCTCCAGTTCCTATGTTATTGTATAGAGTCAATACACTAAGACTTCTCCAGCGATATCACTTCTCCAGTTCCTATGTTATTGTATAGAGTCGATACACTAAGACTTCTCCAGTGATATCACATCTCCAGTTCCTATGTTATTGTATAGAGTCCATACACTAAGACTTCTCCGGCGATATCACTTCTCCAGTTCCTATGTTATTGTATAGAGTCAATACACTAAGACTTCTCCAGTGATATCACTTCTCCAGTTCCTATGTTATTGTATAGAATCAATACACTAAGACTTCTCCAGCGATATCACTTCTCCAGTTCCTATGTTATTGTATAGAGTCAATACACTAAGACTTCTCCAGTGATATCACTTCTCCAGTTCCTATGTTATTGTACAGAATCGATACACTAAGACTTCTCCAGTGATATAACTTCTCCAGTTCCTATGTTATTGTATAGAATCGATACACTAAGACTTCTCCAGTGATATCACGTCTCCAGTTCCTATGTTATTGTGTAGAGTCGATACACTAAGACTTCTCCAGCGATATCACTTCTCCAGTTCCTATGTTATTGTATAGAATCGATACACTAAGACTTCTCCAGCGATATCACTTCTCCAGTTCCTATGTTATTGTATAGAATCAATACACTAAGACTTCTCCAGCGATATCACTTCTCCAGTTCCTATGTTATTGTACAGAATCGATACACTAAGACTTCTCCAGCGATATCACTTCTCCAGTTCCTATGTTATTGTATAGAATCGATACACTAAGACTTCTCCAGCGATATCACTTCTCCAGTTCCTATGTTATTGTATCGAATCGATACACTAAGACTTCTCCAGTGATATCACTTCTCCAGTTCCTATGTTATTGTATAGAATCAATACACTAAGACTTCTCCAGCGATATCACTTCCCCAGTTCCTATGTTATTGTATAGAATCGATACACTAAGACTTCTCCAGTGATATCACTTCTCCAGTTCCTATGTTATTGTATAGAATCGATACACTAAGACTTCTCCAGTGATATCACTTCTCCAGTTCCTATGTTATTGTATAGAGTCGATACACTAAGACTTCTCCAGTGATATCACGTCTCCAGTTCCTATGTTATTGTACAGAATCGATACACTAAGACTTCTCCAGCGATATCACTTCTCCAGTTGCTATGTTATTGTATAGAGTCGATACACTAAGACTTCTCCAGTGATATCACTTCTCCAGTTCCTATGTTATTGTATAGAATCAATACACTAAGACTTCTCCAGTGATATCACTTCTCCAGTTCCTATGTTATTGTATAGAATCAATACACTAAGACTTCTCCAGCGATATCACTTCTCCAGTTCCTATGTTATTGTATAGAGTCGATACACTAAGACTTCTCCAGCGATATCACTTCTCCAGTTCCTATGTAATTGTATAGAGTCGATACACTAAGACTTCTCCAGCGATATCACTTCCCCAGTTCCTATGTTATTGTATAGAATCAATATACTAAGACTTCTCCAGTGATATCACTTCTCCAGTTCCTATGTTATTGTATAGAGTCGATACACTAAGACTTCTCCAGTGATATCACTTCTCCAGTTCCTATGTTATTGTATAGAATCGATACACTAAGACTTCTCCAGCGATATCACTTCTCCAGTTCCTATGTAATTGTATAGAGTCGATACACTAAGACTTCTCCAGCGATATCACTTCTCCAGTTCCTATGTTATTGTATAGAATCAATACACTAAGACTTCTCCAGTGATATCACTTCTCCAGTTCCTATGTAATTGTATAGAGTCGATACACTAAGACTTCTCCAGCGATATCACTTCTCCAGTTCCTATGTAATTGTATAGAGTCGATACACTAAGACTTCTCCAGCGATATCACTTCTCCAGTTTCTATGTTATTGTATAGAATCAACACACTAAGACTTCTCCAGTGATATCACTTCTCCAGTTCCTATGTTATTGTATAGAGTCGATACACTAAGACTTCTCCAGCGATATCACTTCCCCAGTTCCTGTGTTATTGTATAGAATCAATATACTAAGACTTCTCCAGTGATATCACTTCTCCAGTTCCTATGTTACTGTATAGAGTCGATACACTAAGACTTCTCCAGCGATATCACTTCTCCAGTTCCTATGTTACTGTATAGAGTCGATACACTAAGACTTCTCCAGTGATATCACTTCTCCAGTTCCTATGTTATTGTATAGAATGAATACACTAAGACTTCTCCAGTGATATCACGTCTCCAGTTCCTATGTTACTGTATAGAGTCGATACACTAAGACTTCTCCAGTGATATCACTTCTCCAGTTCCTATGTTATTGTATAGAATCGATACACTAAGACTTCTCCAGCGATATCACTTCTCCAGTTCCTATGTTATTGTATAGAATCAATACACTAAGACTTCTCCAGTGATATCACTTCTCCAGTTCCTATGTTATTGTATAGAATCGATACACTAAGACTTCTCCAGCGATATCACTTCTCCAGTTCCTATGTTATTGTATAGAATCAATACACTAAGACTTCTCCAGTGATATCACTTCTCCAGTTCCTATGTTATTGTATAGAATCGATACACTAAGACTTCTCCAGTGATATCACATCTCCAGTTCCTATGTTATTGTATAGAATCGATACACTAAGACTTCTCCAGTGATATCACATCTCCAGTTCCTATGTTATTGTATAGAATCGATACACTAAGACTTCTCCAGTGATATCACTTCTCCAGTTCCTATGTTATTGTATAGAATCGATACACTAAGACTTCTCCAGTGATATCACTTCTCCAGTTCCTATGTTATTGTATAGAATCGATACACTAAGACTTCTCCAGTGATATCACTTCTCCAGTTCCTATGTTATTGTATAGAATCGATACACTAAGACTTCTCCAGCGATATCACTTCTCCAGTTCCTATGTTATTGTATAGAATCAATACACTAAGACTTCTCCAGTGATATCACTTCTCCAGTTCCTATGTTATTGTATAGAATCGATACACTAAGACTTCTCCAGTGATATCACTTCTCCAGTTCCTATGTTACTGTATAGAATCGATACACTAAGACTTCTCCAGCGATATCACTTCTCCAGTTCCTATGTTATTGTATACAGTCGATACACTAAGACTTCTCCAGCGATATCACTTCTCCAGTTCCTATGTTACTGTATAGAATCGATACACTAAGACTTCTCCAGTGATATCACTTCTCCAGTTCCTATGTTATTGTATAGAATCGATACACTAAGACTTCTCCAGTGATATCACTTCTCCAGTTCCTATGTTATTGTATAGAGTCGATACACTAAGACTTCTCCAGCGATATCACTTCTCCAGTTCCTATGTTATTGTATAGAATCAATACACTAAGACTTCTCCAGTAATATCACTTCTCCAGTTCCTATGTCATTGTATAGAATCGATACACTAAGACTTCTCCAGCGATATCACTTCCCCAGTTCCTATGTTATTATATGGCTCCAACGCACTGACATTTCTTCAGTTTTGGAGATATTAGTGCATAGGATCCATATATTAAAAGGAACCGCTTAGTGACTCTCCCCCTAGGGGTGCAATGCTATGGGGTTTCTGGGATGTAAATTCTGATTATTTACTCTTTTCCAATACATTATTTCTCTATGAATATCAGATGGTTTGAAACTCATTGTAAATCAGTGCACCAGGCATCCCTCTGGCACACAAAGGGTTAAGTATATTTTTTAGGACCAAACTCAGTTTGTAATTGAAGTGAATTGCTCAGAGGGGACGGTTTGATTCTGATGTGGGTGTTTTATTTATTAGAAAGCGATTTTCTCTGGTTAATAGATGGCGGTGCGTGGATTTCCTAGAAGCTAATTTACAGCGCTTTGGGGATCAATAATATGATGAATCAGGTGAACTGGGAAGTAAATCTGATCAGCTGATCTCCAGACACACTGGACCTTATAGACCGAGTGGTGAACGGTAGCGTTACTGGGGTAAACCAAGTGTACTGACCCCCAAAATTTCCTAAAATTCCTATTGATTAAAAATGGGTCTTTTAGCCCCTGAAATGCTAGAGGGGTTTCCAGTGCATTTCTTTGCAATATGCCAGAGAGCTCCCTAGCACTGAAAGGGTTAAAAACCTCATTTAAATCAAAAGGCATGTTTTCTACCGCCGCGTGATGCCGTTGGTTTGTCTCAGAATGATACCACTTTGTTGTTATACGTAGAGGGATAGTGATACATGAATATAAACGCATCTCTGATGACTCCTCATATGATTTTTCACGTTCTTCTATATTTCAATATCCTGTGACGTGTAGTTCAACAGAAACGCAATTATAAAGAATCCCCCTCTCGCCCCTTTTAACTACGTAAAGCGATGTCCAGGACTGTCCACACAGCGCGCAGTGAGGGACAATCTTCTGTGAGAGTAAGGATAGTCCTGCGCTCCTTAGTCAGGGGTTTCCCTTATTCTCACAGTGAGAAGATTGTCCCTCGCTGCGCGCTGTCTGTTCAGACTGGATTCCACATCCGCGATGAGGCAGCAGAGAAGAGCTTAAAGGTTCGGGGGGGGGGGGATACTTTATAATTGCGTTTCTGTTGAACTACAAGTCGGAGGATATTGAAATATAGCGGTACATGTGCAAAAACATATGAGGAGTCATGGGATTCATGTATTACTATCCCTTTAACCCTTTGAGTGCCAGAGGGGTAAGCAAATGAATTGCGTAGCCCTCTGTCATTCAAACGGTTAAGGGCTTTTGAAACACTAAATTTACAGCAGATGAGGACCAGCCGCTCCATCCCGTCTTCATATTTCCCTGTCTAATTAGCACTGACATGTTATTCTTAGAATAGACATATCTGTCCCAAGAGATCTCACATTCATTTACTATTTTAGTCTTAACCACTTCCACTGGGAGGCTGTTCCATGTACCTATCACTCATTCCTTCCCATAGTATTTTTTTTTTTACATTTCTTATTTTTCCGTCGTTTCCATTTCAGATCATGGCCTTTAGCCCAGGCATTGCACGTATACTGTAAACTAGAATGTCATTTAATCCCTTAACCCCTTAACGACCGGCCGATCGGCGCATCGCGGTCACGTAAGGACCACAGAGCATTTTTTTTTTTAGATTCCAGTTCCGGACTCCCCGAATGGTGTGCAGCCGCGGGGGGACCCCGGAATTCCATGACGGTCATAGTATGTCATGTGTCGTTAACGCAGATCGACCCATGACGTACTATGACCGTGAAGGGTCGTTAAGGGGTTAATGAACGTTATGGTGAGATGTTGATGTATCCAGGCTGTATAATCAGATGGCCATGTTGTTTCTAATGACGTACCTGGCGTGTACCCCCAGGGCTCATAGTATGACGGGAACACCCCGAGGTGACAGCCTCGCACGAACTCCTCATAGTCCAGGGGTAGAAGTGGACTTGTAGAGGACAGGAACTCCGGGTGGACAATGACCTGTAAGGATTACAATCACAAGGCAAATGGCCATCATAAGGTCACTTTCCTAAATGACCCTAACCAGCGGTTCTCAGGCTTAGATCTGTAGAACCTTAACCCTTTCAGTCCCAAAGATGTATCCAACGCATTGCATTGGCATTGAAAGTGTTAATATTCCCCAAAAAAAGTAGGTTCCTCCGAACAAACAAACACGCTTGGAGGAAAGTGGAACGAGATTTGGGGAGGCAGATGGTCAGGATGATATTCTACAGGAAAAGTGGAACAAGTTTCAGGCAAACCAGCAGCACCACAGGAGACAGACATACATTCCCCAAATTTTTACTGATATCTTTGGGGCTCTTTAACCCATTGAGTACCAGAGGGGAACGCACTGCAAAGCAATGAGTTGCATACCGCTCTGGCACTCAAAGGGTTAAGCCTTTGAATGCAAGGGAGGTCTCCAATACATTGTTCTGTTGTTGTAGACCTGTCTAGCATTCAAGGGGTTAATATCCATATTTAAATTAAGAGTGATTTTATTCCCTCTCAGTGTGCTCTTTCCACCCTTTCTGTTCTGTAGTCTCCCCAAGTGGAAGGGTGATACATGGGCCCCCATTCTCCGTGGGGCCCCAGCTGCCCCTCACTGATGAGGCCACTAAAGGCCAAAACGTGTGTCTGTGGTTCTGCTGTGTCTCTTGTGAGAGGTGATGTATCTGGTATTTCAGCACTGGACCATCTGAGGGTGGAACCAGACTCACGTCAATACGGAAACGTCTTCACTGTAATGGCGCAAACGGAGTGAAGAACGTGACTGAGCAGTGCCTTACTGTGCGCCATCCCAAAATAAATATGTTTATTAGTTCTCAGTGAGCCTGTGTCACAACCTTTTTTGCTTTGAAAACAATGGGTATTTTTATTTGCCCCATGCAGTGCAATCAATTTGCTGCAGAAGCGCCACTTTCTTAGTATTTCAGCCTGACATTACCTGTGGTTTGGTGAATGAATGGATATGTTTATTTGTATACGCAGACATGATGGGCAACTCCTTCACCATGAGTTAAGTTTAGTTAATGTTAAAGCGGAACTACCACCCTATATAACGTCGCCAACCAGGGCCGGATTTACGTCTCAGGAGCCTGTAGGCACAGAAATCTGAAGTGCCTCCCCCCCCATTGGCCATCTCCACTGGACACCTTCATAATACTCCTAATCTCCACACTGCCCCCATCATCTCCATATTGCCCTCACATTGCCCACCCATCAGCTCCATATTTCCCCCATCAGCTCCAACTTGCCCCCCCAACAGCTCCATATTGCCCTCTCATTGCCCCTATCATCTTCCCATTGCCCCATCAGCTCCATATTGCCCCCATCAGTTACAACTTGCCCCTCCTCAGCTCCATATTGCCCTCACATTGCCCCCAATCAGCTCCATATTTCCCCCATCAGCTCCAACTTACCCCCCATCAGCTCAATATTGCCCTCTTATTGCCCTATCATCTTCACATTGCCCCATCAGATCCATATTGCCCCCATCAGCTACAACTTGCCCCCCCATCAGCTACAACATGCCCCCCCATCAGCTCCATATTGCCCCTATCAGCTCCATATTGCCCTCACATTGCCAGCCATCAGCTCCTTATTGCCCCCCATCAGCTCCATATTGCCCTCACATTGCCCACATCAGCTCCACTTTGCCCTCACACTGCCCCATCAGCTCCACTTTGCCCTCACACTGCCCCATCAGCTCCATATTGCCCTCACATTGAGGCGACCCCCATTTCCTACCTCCTCCCTGGTGGTCCAGCGACGTGGCAGGACAGGTCTGCGCCTCCTTCAGCACAGACCTGTAACTGCTGGAGCTCCCGTAAGGTCTTCTGTTCAGTAATGCAGAGCGCTGGGAGATGATGTCATCACCCAGCGCTCTGCATTACTAAAGAGCTCACGAGGGAGCGCAGCATCTACAGGTCTGTACCAAAGGAGGTTAGGATAATTAAAAAAAAAAAAAGAAAAAAAAAAAATATATATATAAATAAATAAATAAATAAAAAACGGGTCCCAATGACAGGCGCCCCTCTGTGGGGTGCGCCTGTAGGCAGATGCCTACTCTGTCTTACGAGAAATCCAGCCCTGTCTCCAACCAATAATTAGGCATAAGGCGACTAGCTTCTTAATACTGCTATTATCTGTGACAAGTACCAGGTTTTGAAGTAATCCTTTTTCTTGTGAATATGTAGGCAAATTTTCATTCTCTATAAAACTAAACCTGTTTTAGGGTGACAGGATTACATAACTGTTCATTTGTAACCTTTGTAACAAGCCCAGACAGTCTGTCAGTTATAAGATAAACACCAACCTTTACTCTGTCTGTTCTGCTATTGTAGAGTCCGATCCGTCTTATAGTGTTGAGTATTGGGTCCGCAGAGTCATCCACCATGTTATGTGTGGTCACCGGAGGCAGAGACTGGCGCTAATGAGAGACAAAGTTTCACTGGGATAAGAGTGCAATAAACACCAAATTTATTTTATATAGCCTTCTTTCTGTGGCACCTGGGGACATTTTAAAGAGACAGCACACTCACTGAAACAAAGGCATACCTCCCATGTGTCCCTCTTTAGGATATATTAGAAGTGCACACCTCCCATGTGTCCCTCTTTAGGAGATATTAGGGGTCTATACCTCCCATGTGTCCCTCTTTAGGAGATATTAGGGGTCTGTACCTCTCAACTGTCCCTCATTAGGAAGGACAGTCCCTCTTTGAGAGCAAAATCCCTCTGTCCCACCCTGTGTCCCTGTGTTTAGGAGATCAGACTGTGTGATGTGTATATAAGTGTATCACCCTGGTGTCCCTGTGTTTAGGAGATCAGACTGTGTGGTGTGTATATAAGTATATCACCCTGGTGTCCCTGTGTTTAGGAGATCAGACTGTGTGGTGTGTATAGAAGTGTATCACTCTGATTCCCTGTGTTTAGGAGATCAGACTGTGTGGTGTGTATATAAGTGTATCACCCTGGTGTCCCTGTGTTTAGGAGATCAGACTGTGTGGTGTGTATAGAAGTGTATCACTCTGGTGTCCCTGTGTTTAGGAGATCAGACTGTGTGGTGCGTATAGAAGTGTATCACCCTGGTGTCCCTGTGTGTAGGAGATCAGACTGTGTAGTGTGTATATAAGTGTATCACATTGCTCCATAGCAATAAAACTCACATTAATGTTTATATAAATGTCAGTATATGTTTTTATAAATTAGTCTGTGTAAATAAAATACTCTGATCTTGTTCTAAATCATGCATTCAGTTACACAAAGATGTGTCAATAGGGCATGAAATAACCTAAAAATTCTTGGTAATGCCCAGCCACCAGCCTCTCCCCAGCAACACCATGTAAAAGAAAAGTGTCCCTCTTTGGTTATTTGAAATGTTTGGCGGTATGCAAGAGACATTTAAACTGTTTAACCCTTTGTGCACACTGTTTTTTGTGTGTATATCACCCTTTTTGTTGAACTTCTATGTGCTTAAATATATTTATTTTACCTGCGTAGAGAAAATGGCCCGTTTCATGACTGTCAGGTCATCTCGATCCAAAATTTTATTTAAATCTGGAATTTCGCCCCTGGTGAGAAATCAGGAGAATTGCTGTGTTAGTACAGGCTGCCCGCAGAGGCGTATAATAATAATATCTTCTTTATAGTAAATAAAAGCCACGAGTTGCGCAGGGAAGTGAGACCAGGCAGGTGATTAATCACATTTACCTGTCGCACCACGCAGGCCCACGGGGATTGGATTGCCTGAATTTTATTTACTTCTATGACTTTGTAGGGAAGAGAACTGGGGTAAATCTTAGGGGAACCAACTGCACCAAAGGGGGGGTGGCAAGTGCAAATTCCCCAAATTTATATTGATTGAAATGAAACTTTCACAGTTTTTGTGCTTTGCAGTGTGTCAGAGACCTGTCTAGGATTTGGGGGGGGGAGGGGTTAAATGAATAGTAATGGTTATTTATCCCTTATGGGGTAGTTGGTTTTCTGCAGAAATTGTTCCACTTATAATATGGTTCAGTAACTCTTTGAGTGCCAGAGCATTGCAATGCGTTAGGTCCCTCTCCGGCACTCAGAGGGTTACAAGATCAGGCTTTTATCCTTTGGCAATGCCAGTCCCAGGCAAAGCTGGCAGTTCTTTCAGACAAACATTGTGCAAACGTAACCCTTTGAGTGCCAGAGGGGAATCCGACACACTGTGATAGCTCTCTAGCACTCAAAGGGTTCAATGGGTCTTTTTAACCCCTGAATGCAAAAGTGGCCTCCAACACATTGCTTCTCGGTGCTTTTGTCACCTCTCTCTTGCATTTAAGGGGTTAAAACTCCCATTTAAATCAATGTAAATTTGGGGTATTTTATATGTCCCTTAGGGTGCAGTTGGTTTGCTCCAGAACAGCCCATCTACAGCCTCCAGGACTGCGCCTTTGTGTTAAACAGTGTACCCCAGATGTATGATAACATTTACTGGGGCGATACCTCTCTGGAAGGTCAAAGGTTAAATATTTGAAATAGAATCATATTTTAATTTTATGTTTTCATTTCCAATTTTAAAACCCTGTTTAATTAAATGTCCCCATTGTCCTGCTGGTTGATTAACCTCTTTGATACTAGAGACATTTCTCCACCATGTTGTTACGTAACCTCCTATCCAGGAAGTGACGTAGAATTGTGAGCTATTCTGGAGATAAGAGGGGGGGGTAGAAACATGATTCTGTTCTATAAGAGATGATGGAATTCATTTACTAGTGTGGCTTCTCCCTAATGCAAATATTCTCCTCCTTCTCCCCCTGTGCCTCCCAATTTCCTCCCACTTCTCCTCCTTTCCACCGTGTTCCTCCCACTTTCCTCCCACTTCTCCTCCTTCCCAACGAGTTCCCACCCCTTCTCCTCCTTCCCACACCGTTCCTCCCACTTCCTTCCCACTTTTACTCCTTCCCACCTTGTTCCTCCCACTTCCCACCCACTTCTCCTCCTTCCCACCCTGTTCCTTCCACTTTCCTCCCACTTCTCCTCCTTCCCACCGAGTTCCCACCCACTTCTCCTCCTTCCCACACGTGCCTCCCACTTCCCACCCACTTCTCCTCCTTCCCACCTTGTTCTTCTCACTTCCCACCCACTTCTCCTCCTTCCCACCCTGTTCCTCCCACTTCCTTCCCACTTCTCCTCCTTCCCACCTTGTTCCTCCCACTTCCCACCCACTTCTACTCCTTCCCACCCTGTTCCTCTCACTTCCCACCCACTTCTTCTCCTTCCCACCCTGTTCCTCCCACTTCCTTCCCACTTCTCCTCCTTCCCACCGTGTTCCTCCCACTTCCCACCCACTTCTCCTCCTTCCCACTGAGTTCCCACCCACTTCTCCTCCTTCCCACCTTGTTCTTCCCACTTCCCACCCACTTCTCCTCCTTCCCACAGAGTTCCCACCCACTTCTCCTCCTTCCTACGCTGTGCCTCCCACTTCCTTCCCACTTCTACTCCTTCCCACCTTGTTACTCCCACTTCACACCAACTTCTCCTTCCCAGCCACTTTCTGTCCACTTCTCCTCCTTCCCAGCCTCTGCTTCTGACTTCCCACCCACTTCTCCTCATTTGAACCCTCATTCCAACCACTTCCCTCCACATTATGGAACAAGGACTGTAAGCTCGCCCACTCTTTTTTTAGCCACTCCTCTTAATGATGCAAATAAAGTCATTTACATTCTCTCAAGGGAAGGAAGTTCCCAGGTACGGTGGGGTAGTGTACGGGTGGACAAAGGATTTTGGCCAAAGAGAGTGTTATTGAGGAGTGTATGGGAGTCCAAGGGGAGGATGCGGGGGTATATGGGTGACTAAGATGAGACTCGGAGAGATAGTGTATGGGTGGTGATGAGCGGGGGAGTATAAGGGTGGCCAAGGGGAGGGCGAGGCGGAGTGTATTGGAGGCTATAGTGAGGGTGAGTGTATCCTCTATGTACTAACAAGGTGGAGAGGAAATGAGCGTAACGTTACTTCTTTTCCTGGTTGAGAACCACTGCATTAGGCCCTTTATCTGGCGCTGGGTTTCATGCTTAAAGCACCAGGTCTTGTTTCCAATTTGGGATATGACATACAGCGAGATGTTCAGAAAGTGGTGGTAACTGAAATTGTCTGTAATTGGAATAAAAAAGTTCTTACACCATGATCCGCCAATTCTCAGACATGTTTCCGTCATTTTTTGCATCCAATTCCAACATCTCCATCAAAGGGAAAAAGGCATCTTAATAGTGGGTGTGGTTTAATCTTCCATCATAATGTAAGGTATTTTCAGCAAAAATTTGTTTGAACGTCAATTTTTTGTCTGATTAACGTCATTTGCTCCCGACATAATAAAAATGGTCTAAACTTGAAGAAAAATTACTTTTTTCGTTTCAAAGACAAAAAAAAGTCTTTGTTTCTTTGAAAATTTTCGTTTGAAAGACAAAATGAAAGACAGTTTTTAAGATCAGAATTTTTAACGGCAACGTTGAGTGAGATCTTCTTACCGTCATTTTTAATTCTTTAGATGAATTTTCAAACGTGACTGATTTACTTCTGAAAATATCGTCCTTCTTTTACCACCAACTCCTGGCCAGACAATTGTTTCATTATGACGACTTTTTGAACATCTCGCCCTTAGTCCTAATCTCCCTACTAGTAGTGGTGCCATTGAACTGCACAGTGCACTGATATTGCATTAGGTTGATACACGCTACGGCTTTTGGGAACCTAATGCTGACGGCGCATGTGTTGGTCAGCAGTAAAGGCGTCACATAGACTCACACATACCTCTTATGGGTCATGTTTTTATGCCAATGAATAAGCACAGAAAATGTGCAAATTTTTACCCCTCCCCCATAAAGGACTTTGTAAACACACTCACCTTAATAAAGCTTCATACAACTTCTTTCCAAACTTCTCTTTGACGGAATGGGCCGTGTCCCTAGAATCCCAGTAGGAAGGAAAATGGTTTCATGAAAATGTGGCTACAATTATTAATGTGTTGCTCACCCCTCTGGCACTCAAAGGGTTAAAGGTGAATTGGGACTGGTCTTACCAGAGCTGTTTCCTGACTGCTTGCCCCTTTAATGTCTCCACATTGAAATTATTAGTCTTAGTTGGCATAATAAAGAACACCACCACCGTGACATCGCTTCTGTGCACCTGCATGAGTGGACGAGGGAAAACGGCGTCTAAAAACCATCATCGTATCACATTTACTGTCATTAACAGCAAGTACCCTACTCTTTTCTTCTATCACTGTATCAGATTTACTGTCATCAACAGCAAGTACCCTATTCTTTTCTTCTATCGCTGTATCAGGTTTACTGTCATCAACAGCAAGTACCCTATTCTTTTCTTCTATCGCTGTATCAGATTTACTGTCATCAACGGCAAGTACCCTACCCTTTTCTTCTATCATGGTATCAGATTTACTGTCATCAATAGCAAGTACCCTATTCTTTTCTTCTATCACTGTACCAGATTTACTGTCATTAACAGCAAGTACCCTATTCTTTTCTTCTCTCACTGTACCAGATTTACTGTCATTAACAGCAAGTACCCTATTCTTTTTTCTATCACTGTATCAGGTTTACTGTCATTAACAGCAAGTACCCTACTCTTTTCTTCTATCATCGTATCAGATTTACTGTCATCAACAGAAAGTACTGAGTTTCTTTTATTTTAAAGGAGCAGTAAAGTTTAACCCTTTGAGTACCACAGAGGTTGTAATGCTTTGGATACCTCTCTTGCACTCAAAAGGTTAATTATGAATAAAAATATGTTATGTGGCTTTTCCATCTGAATAAAACAGGGTACTTCCATTGCTGGACGATACTCCCCTCAAAACACATAACACTTAATACTAACGTCAAGTGATGTAATTTTGCTGATGAGTAAGAGAAGGCAAATCCCCCTTATTGATTACAGCTGATCAGAGAAGACCAGCAGCGATCTATGCTTCTGACACTATATTTCATCTTACACATTTCCTCTCTACTAATTGATTAGGTATTGGGAAATGCCGGCCTTTTGTTCAGTCAGTAACTAGGGAATCCCAGTTGATTGTATGTTAGCAGATTGATTGCCTTGCCTGGTTAGCGCTGTCCCTTTCTCCTGCTGTATGTCAGGATATATCAGTGTATTGTACATAGGGAGGCCGATGAACAATTCTGGGGGAAACCAGGACATACATATTCCCATTGATCTAAATTGGGGATATTAACCATTTAATTTCCAGAGAGGGTAACAAAATATTACCCTGTAATCTGTCTGAGATCTCTGAAACGTTCATGGGGTTAAAGTCCCAAATTAAATCAATGATAATATTTATCTGTTTTCTATAGCGGAGCTGGTTTTACCCAGAATGTCTCTATTTTGCGGTTGTGTACACAGCCCGTGGCAATATCTCTCTATATTAGGATGTAAAGTCACAGGAGGGAGCAAGTGAAGTGGAGGCTGCAGACTCTGGTTTCCCTTGTTGAGATCAGCCTCCTAAATCTGGGTATAGCAACCTGGAGCTCTCCAGCTGTTGTAAACTACAACACCCTACATCCCCAGCCGGATAACTGGGACCTGCAGTCCACAACAGATGGAGGATAACAGGATGCACGGCACTGTCCTGAACAGATACAGACTTCAGTTTTCTGACCCCAAAATGACTGAAAAGAGGGACATAGGACGTGCACATTGTGGCACCAACTGGGATGCAGACAGTTCACCTAACGATCTATTGGATCCTATGGGACAGGTGAGCCCTCAGAGCTGCATTGATAATGTTACATTGTATCACAAAAAGCATGCAGTGCTGCATTAATAGTGTTACATTGTATCAAAGAGAGCACTCAGTGGTGCAGGGATAGTGTTACATTACATCATACAGAGCACTCAGTGCTGCAGGGATAGTGTTACATTACATCATACAGAACACTCAGTACTGCAGGGATAGTGTTACATTACATCATACAGAACACTCAGTGCTGCAGAGATAGCGTTACGTTACATCATACAGAACACTCAGTGCTGCAGGGATAGCGTTACGGTACATCATACAGAGCACTCAGTACTGCAGGGATAGCGTTACGTTACATCATACAGAACACTCAGTACTGCAGGGATAGCGTTACGTTACATCATACAGAACACTCAGTGCTGCAGGGATAGCGTTACGTTACATCATACAGAACACTCAGTGCTGCAGGGATAGTGTTACGTTACATCATACAGAACACTCAGTACTGCAGGGATAGTGTTACGTTACATCATACAGACCACTCAGTGCTGCAGGGATAGTGTTACGTTACATCATACAGAACACTCAGTGCTGCAGGGATAGTGTTACGTTACATCATACAGAACACTCAGTACTGCAGGGATAGTGTTACATTACATCATACAGAACACTCAGTACTGCAGGGATAGTGTTACGTTACATCATACAGACCACTCAGTGCTGCAGGGATAGTGTTACGTTACATCATACAGAACACTCAGTGCTGCAGGGATAGCGTTACGTTACATCATACAGACCACTCAGTGCTGCAGGGATAGTGTTACGTTACATCATACAGAACACTCAGTGCTGCAGGGATAGTGTTACGTTACATCATACAGAACACTCAGTACTGCAGGGATAGTGTTACATTACATCATACAGAACACTCAGTACTGCAGGGATAGTGTTACGTTACATCATACAGAACACTCAGTGCTCTTGGCATAGTGATAGATTAATAAAATAATAATAAAAAGCGATGGGAATTTGACTTTGGACATAAGCAGTTGGAAAACACATAAAGTCAAAATTAGAGGTCCCAGTCCCTTTACAGGGTTAATTTAGGAGGAGACACCACAGAACGGGGCAGTCACATTACCCTGAGCAGGAAGTTCAGCCTGGACAGCGCCTCTAGGAGAACGTCGGCTCCTTTATTGGAGTATTCATATCGCCCGGCGATGAAGAAAAACAAAGTCTTCTCCAAGTTGAAATCGAGATGTCTGAGTGGGGAACAGAGACCAGTAAGTGGGCCATATGTATAAAGGAGAAATTGTAGGGCAGACCAGCTGCACCATAGAGCATCCATAAACATTCCCATTGATTGTTGGTGGTTGGTTTCCTATTGAACTGAAGCTCTTTACCTAGATCAGTGCTTTCCAAACTGTGTGTCGTGACACGTTAGTGTGTCGGCTGCAGTGTGTAGGTGTGTCACAGGATAAGGTGTCGTTTACACAGCGCGAGATTGTCATTCAACCCAAGCACGAGCTACACTGGGAGCTGAGATAAAACACTACTACTTAATGGTCACATTTACACAGAGGGAGATTGCCTCCGTGTGCTGCATACAGCTGGAGCGCCACAAAGATCTGTAACAGCTGGAGTGCCTCTGTGTGCTGAATACATAATATGTACACAGCACACGGAGGTACTCCAGCTGTAACAAATCTTTTGGTGGTTCAGCTGTTAAAATGTTTTGAGATGCCTCCTCCTCTATACCTCTGCCCTCTCTTTGGGCTGCCAGGCTGGAGTGTCCCTGTGTGTCGAGGCTGCCTGTCACATGGCTTCTGCTTGTGGTGCCGATGAGACAGGAAAGACGGACAGTACTTCTAGAACCATTTATGCGCTATCTATTTAATAATGCAACATGAGAATCTTGCTCTTATATGTACCGCAACATTCTCATGTCGCCCTTTTAAAAACCACACGACATGCTTAATGCCTTCCGCAGTATGAATGAAAGGTTTTCATGAGATATGTTGTGTCCCCATACATCTTCTTATTACAATTTATGTATGTGTACGTATATCTTATAAGGGATTATTAATTTAACCTCCAGTTTGCTAACAAAACTGAATTACTGTGTCACGAAATGATGCATGTCTAAAAAGTGTGTCACCAACATGAAAAGTTTGGAAAGCTCTGACCTAGATCATTAGGCCCGAAAAGTGCAATTTCAAACATTTAGAGATTTGGGAATTTATATTTATCCCCTATGAAGCAGTTGGTTTCTTCCACTTACTTAATGTATATTGCCCCATGTGAATTCTACCATAATTGCATCACCCAGTACAGAGAAAAGCAATGGCAGCATACCCATAGAAATGCCCTCGAACGAATTCCTGGATTCTAGATTTATACATGGCATGCAGGTTCTGGAACTCGTGCATAGCGGAAAACTTCTTAATATTTAACCCATTTGGAGTAATTACATCTAGAAAATAAATAAAAAAAACATAAATAAGAACAAAAACACAGAAAAATAAAGTAATGTTCTCAATGTTTACAAATTATTATTTGAATCCATCATACAGCAGTCAGGTGTATCTATATAATTAGTGGATTTTCCTAGTATTTGTGAAGGAAAGTCAGACTTTTTATTAAAGAAGAGGCGAATATTATGTTTTATCCTTCTCCAATGCCCCTCAGCAGCAAAGGAAACATTTATTGTTAATAAAACAGGATAAAAACTCCGGCATTAACATACTCCTCCCCTTGACCAATCATAGTCCATCATTCCTCTATAAGTGGGATGCAGCCTGGAAATCCTCCTCTTTCTGCGAACATAGTGACTGAAGAACCTGGTCATCTCAGAACTGGAACATCAAAACTCCAAACATCCATCTTGTGTATCCAGACTTCTGGGAACCATAGATTACAGAAACCGAACGAAAGGTGAAAGGGAGGGAACACAGGGAGGGATAATATTCACCTCTGTGTCTTTAATACAAGCAACAGGTTAAAAATAAAAATCCCTAAACGTGGATTCCCTAGGCCAATCCATCCTCCCCAACCTGTAGGGCCATTAGACTCCATAGCGCCTCTGGAGGAATGCACCCCAGATACGTCAATTCCAGCCAACTGCATAACTCAACACACCCATCTCAGCAATGTGGCTGATGACAGTGGGAGATGGGGTCTGTGAAAGGAAACGAACAACTGAGTCCAACCTGACCTCCTCTGATTAGCTGTACGGTGTTCATAGGCCCTGAAAAACACACAATTGCTATTTCTCCGGAAAAGCGGGATAAATCACCACCAGCGTATTAGTCTTTGTAGGTCTATGAATGATAAACTGTAGACCCCACCAGTGTGAAAAATAGTAAGAAGGTCCAAAGCTTGAACATCGGACATGCTCTTGAAGAACATAAGGCACAAAAACATGTTTTTTCTGATATTTGCTTCAAGGATAACAGCTCATTCGGAGGCCAAGCCTCCAAAAAATCCAGTATCACATTAACGTCCCACAAAGATTGGCTACGTGATTGCAGTGGTCTAGAAAACTGGATGCCTCTCAAAAGACGACAAACTAAATAGGACTGACCAACAGGAGCACGATCTACGTAAACAGGCACCTGCCGAAATGGTTGAGCGGTTTGTATTGATCTTCCTGCAGTCCTTCCCCTGATCAAAGAGCCACGTCAAAGTTTACCACTTCCACTGGAGATGCTGATATGGGATCCAAACCCTGTTCTATGCACCAAGGAGACCAAGTGGACCAAGCTGACTGGTACATGGATCTGGTACCAGGTGCCCATGACTCCTCCAAATGGAACATAACAGCCCACTTGGTCCTTGGTCAAACTCTTGAGGGTGAACGACCCCACCAAAAGCTCCAGGCAATTGATGTGCAATTCTGTCTCCTGGCCATTTCCCACCGTTGGCCACATCTCCCAATCTGGAGCCCCAGCCTACATAACTGATGTCTGACTCTATAATGACCTCCGGAGCCACACCACAAATGGCATTGCCATTCCAGACATCTAAATGTTTGAGCTAAAAAACACAATCTCCAAAGGAACAGCAGACCAGATGAATGAAGTATAACTTTTATTTAAAAGATACTAAAAATCCTCAACATGTTTGGTTGCAAGCCTGCCACTTCTTCAGAAGGAATATGCTATTATAAATGTCAAAATACAAACTGGTCTGCCCCAAAACAATCTGAGTTTTTATGTTAGTAGCTCAATTGGGAAACTTGCCTGATTGGTCAATGAAAATTCAAATTGACCAATCTATTTCACAAATGTCAAAGTTCCCAATTGAGTTAACCCATTCAGTCCAAAAAAATTCAATTCCATACATGTTTAATCCATAAATCATACATATAATCCATAGACATGACGTGAAGATTACTCACTCTATGTAAACTATAATGTTTGAGCTACCAGACTAACTCCTCCTGTGCATCGGACGAGAGATCAACAAGGTTGTTGTAGCTGAGACCGCGGTGGAGATGTTTCCTCTGCAATCTCTGCAAGGCTCGATGTTGGAGGGGGCCTGGAAAGATGACCTGAATGGAGGCTGACAAGAGACCCACGATCCATGCCAATATTCTCAAGGAGATTTTCCCTTTTCATAGGACAGCCAGAAGTTCCTTGTGGATCAACTGCACCTTGATCCCGGAAGACTGAATTTCACCTATATGGAGGCGATCATGAAACCCAGAAACTCCAAGTGATAGACTGGGACTAACACCGATTTCTCCGAATTGATCAGAAAACCCAGACGTTAGCAACCGAATGGTCCACTCGACTTGGGTAAGAAGGACAGACTGATCCTGCGACATGATCAATGTGTCGTCCAGGTAGATTATAATCCTCACCCCACGGAACCAAGAAATGCACCACAGGCTTCAACAGCTTTTAGCTGAAGACAGACCAAAGGGCAGGCAAGTAAACTGTCACCCCGCCAAACTAACTGAAGGTACTCTTGGGATGAAGGTGTCAAGGTAACCAGTATGAAATGAAGGTCAGACACAAGTATATATGATAAAAATCTTTATTAAAGATACAATAATAATGATATGATAATACCACAGCAAGCCCCAGAACATATACTGACAGGCCAAGGTCCAATACTCAGACTGACACTGAGCGGAAGCCTGTGCTACTCAGAAAGGAGTAGAGAACCAGGCTATGGTTCATCCCCTAGGATGGATAGGAGCCCAACGGGATAGTATACTTATCGGGCGGTACCAAATGGGGACAGTGGCAAATGGAGCAGAGGACAGCACAAGCCACAGTACCATAATGCGAATAGCCCAATGAGTTGGATAAAAAGAGAGAGTAGACAGTCAGAGCTACAGTTCAGAACCGGAATGGATAGTCTGACAAGCTGGGTCATACACGGAGCGAGTAGCCTCTTGGAACAGGAAGAATAATTTGGTTCAGGCACCATGTGTCTGCACTTTTTTGAATGATTTCCTCCAGGTTTATCATTATTAGCTTTCCAGGGAAGGACTTGTTCATGTGCGATGGGAGCATTGTGTGCAGACCTTCCCACTGCAGGGATTTGTGGTCATAACATAGTATGAAACATAGATTTCATGGACTGCTCCATGAATGTTTCAGATTGTGTGCCCTGTGTGCCAAAGGCAGAGTGGACACCCAGTCCAGGCAAATCATTTTACATTCCAGGGGTTTCCAGCCCCACCAGACGGAGTGCACACAGATTTAGTGTGATGAGGGGAAGAAACAATGGGGCTAGGCTAACCCTTCATCACTGGAGTAAGGCATACTATAGGTGTATGGAAAAGGACAGTATTTACTGCACATGACTATATACCCAGATACAGATAGAAAATGATGAATATATATCCAGATACACCTGGATAATATGGCGCCTGACCGAATTTAATAAATATATAGACCCTGGTTCGGGTGTAATCAGAAAACTGTACAAGTCAATAATATAGACACTCGGTAGTGCTAGATGGCCACGGCGTTATACAAATGTCCAAATCAATATATACGAGAAACCACCGTCCTCTTAAAGGAACAGGATGGTGCCAGGGTACTAGTACAGAAAAGCACTTACGAAAGGAAAAAAACTTTCTGGCGCAAGCAGAGCACAGGAACCCGCAAGGTGAGCGATCCACAAAATAGATGTCACCTCGTGGGTGCTCAGAGCTGCACTGAGAGCCCTGAAACATAAAATGGGCAAAATAAGCGCTGAACCACGCATGTGCAATGGCGTGGTCTGATGGCAGGGACTACAGGGTCTTGACTGCACATGAGCAATGATGCGAAACGGCAGGCACGAGGGGGAAAGAAGCCAGAGGGAAAAAACTTGGTAAGAGCAACAAATAGAAAAGAAGGCACTGGGGACACTTAAAAGACGTGGGAAATGGCTAAAAAGCAGCAGAAAAAGAGCACAGAATTTAAAAGCAACAAGTCATTGACAAAATACACATAAAACAATGAGACTGAAATAACAGCACAGTTACTCATACAGACATGTAACAAAATAAATAACAGAGAAACTAGTAACAAGAACTAATCCTGAAGGAGCAGCAAAGAAAGAGGAGGATTTCCAGGCCCCATCCCACTTTTAAGGGAATGATGGACTGTGATTGGTCAAGGAGAGGAGTATGTTAATACTGAAGTTTTTATCTCTGTTTTGTTAACAATAACATTTTTCTTTGCTGCTGAGGGTGGCAGTTGAGAAAGCTAAAGCATAATAAGAAGCCGCCATGCTTGCCATAAAATGACTGTGTGTAACAGAAGGACTTATTTAGGTAGGAGTGTGTATAACAGAAATACTTATCTAGGTAGGAGTGTATATAACAGAAGGACTTACCTAGGTAGGAGTCCATCACACAGGATTCAGGTGAATCTATATAATTACTGTGTGTAACAGAAGCATTTACCTAGGTAGGAGTCCATTATACAGCAGTCAGGTGTATATCTATATAATTACTGTGTGTAACAGAAGCACTTACCTAGGTTGGAGTACATCACACAACAGTCAGGTGTATTTATATAATTACTGCGTGTAACAGAAGCACTTACCTAGGTAGGAGTCCATCATAGAGCAGTTAGGTGTATCTATATAATTACTGCATGTAACAGAATCACTTACCTAGGTAGGAGTCCATCATACAGCAGTCAGGTGTATCTATATCATTACTGTGTGTAACAGAAGTACTTACCTAGGTAGGAGTCCATCACACAGCAGTCAGGTGTTTCTATATAATTACTGTGTGTAACAGAAGTACTTACCTAGGTAGGAGTCCATCACACAGCAGTCAGGTGTTTCTATATAATTACTGTGTGTGACAGAAGGACTTACCTAGGTAGGAGTCCATCACACAGCAGTCAGGTGTATCTATATAATTACTGTATGTAACAGAGGTACTTACCTAGGTAGGAGTCCATCACACAGCAGTCAGGTGTATCTATATAAATACTGTGTGTAACAGAAGCACTTACCTAGGTAGGAGTCCATCACACAGCAGTCAGGTGTATGTATATAATTACTGTGTGTAACAGAAGCACTTACCTAGGTAGGAGTCCATCACACAGCAGTCAGGTGTATCTATGTAAATACTGTGTGTAACAGAAGCACTTACCTAGGTAGGAATTCATCATACAGCAGTCAGGTGTATGTATATAATTACTGTGTGTAACAGAAGTACTTACCTAGGTAGGAGTCCATCACACAGAAATCAGGTGTATCTATGTAATTACTGTGTGTAACAGAAGCACTTACCTAGGTAGGAGTCCATCATACAGCAGTCAAGTGTATCTATACCACTACTGTGTGTAACAGAAGCACTTACCTAGGTAGGAGTCCATTACACAGCAGTCAGGTGTATATCTATATAATTACTGTGTGTAACAGAAGCGCTTACCTAGGTAGGAATTCATCATACAGCAGTCAGGTGTATCTATATAATTACTGTGTGTAACAGAAGCACTTACCTAGGTAGGAGTCCATCACACAGCAGTCAGGTGTATGTATATAATTACTGTGTGTGACAGAAGCACTTACCTAGGTAGGAGTCCATCACACAGCAGTCAGGTGTATCTGTATAATTACTGTGTGTGACAGAAGCACTTACCTAGGTAGGAGTCCATCACACAGCAGTCAGGTGTATCTATATAATTACTGTGTGTGACAGAAGTACTTACCTAGGTAGGAGTCCATCACACGGCAGTCAGGTGTAATCTATATCATTACTGTGTGTAACAGAAGTACTTACCTAGGTAGGAGTCGATCACACGGCAGTCAGGTGTATGTATATAATTACTGTGTGTAACAGAAGCACTTACCTAGGTAGGAGTCCATCACACGGCAGTCAGGTGTATATATATAATTACTATGTGTATTAGAAGCACTTACCTAGGTAGGAGTCCATCACACGGCAGTCAGGCGTATCTATATAATTACTGTGTGTAACAGAAGCACTTACCTAGGTAGGAGTCCATCACACGGCAGTCAGGCGTATCTATATAATTACTGTGTGTAACAGAAGCACTTACCTAGGTAGGAGTCCATCACACGGCAGTCAGGCGTATCTATATAATTACTGTGTGTAACAGAAGCACTTACCTAGGTACGAGTCCATCACACGGCAGTCAGGCATATCTATATAATTACTGTGTGTAACAGAAGCACTTACCTAGGTAGGAGTCCATCACACGGCAGTCAGGCGTATCTTTATAATTACTGTGTGTAACAGAAGCACTTACCTAGGTAGGAGTCCACCACACAGCAGTCAGGTGTATATCTATATAATTACTGTGTGTAACAGAAGCGCTTACCTAGGTAGGAGTCCATCACACAGCAGTCAGGTGTATATCTATATAATTACTGTGTGTAACAGAAGTACTTACCTAGGTAGGAGTCCACCACACAGCAGTCAGGTGTATCTATATAATTACTGTGTGTAACAGAAGCGCTTACATAGGTAGGAGTCCACCACACAGCAGTCAGGTGTATGTATATAATTACTGTGTGTAATAGAAGCACTTACCTAGGTAGGAGTCCACCACACAGCAGTCAGGTGTATCTATATAATTACTGTGTGTAACAGAAGTACTTACCTAGGTAGGAGTCCACCACACAGCAGTCAGGTGTATGTATATAATTACTGTGTGTAACAGAAGCACTTACCTAGGTAGGAGTCCATCACACAGAAGTCAGGTGTATCTATATAATTACTGTGTGTAACAGAAGCGCTTACATAGGTAGGAGTCCATCACACAGCAGTCAGGCGTATCTATATAATTACTGTGTGTAACAGAAGTACTTACATAGGTAGGAGTCCATCATACAGCAGTCAGGTGTATGTATATAATTACTGTGTGTAACAGAAGCACTTACCTAGGTAGGAGTCCATCACACGGCAGTCAGGTGTATGTATATAATTACTGTGTGTAACAAAAGCACTTACCTAGGTAGGAGTCCATCACACGGCAGTCAGGTGTATCTGTATAATTACTGTGTGTGACAGAAGCACTTACCTAGGTAGGAGTCCATCACACAGCAGTCAGGTGTATCTATATAATTACTGTGTGTGACAGAAG
This sequence comes from Rhinophrynus dorsalis, assembly GCA_037306005.1. Lineage (NCBI taxonomy): Eukaryota > Metazoa > Chordata > Amphibia > Anura > Rhinophrynidae > Rhinophrynus > Rhinophrynus dorsalis. The sequence continues at coordinate 7,397,273 of CM074721.1, forward strand.
TACTTACCTAGGTAGGAGTCCATCACACGGCAGTCAGGTGTAATCTATATCATTACTGTGTGTAACAGAAGTACTTACCTAGGTAGGAGTCGATCACACGGCAGTCAGGTGTATGTATATAATTACTGTGTGTAACAGAAGCACTTACCTAGGTAGGAGTCCATCACACGGCAGTCAGGTGTATATATATAATTACTATGTGTATTAGAAGCACTTACCTAGGTAGGAGTCCATCACACGGCAGTCAGGCGTATCTATATAATTACTGTGTGTAACAGAAGCACTTACCTAGGTAGGAGTCCATCACACGGCAGTCAGGCGTATCTATATAATTACTGTGTGTAACAGAAGCACTTACCTAGGTAGGAGTCCATCACACGGCAGTCAGGCGTATCTATATAATTACTGTGTGTAACAGAAGCACTTACCTAGGTACGAGTCCATCACATGGCAGTCAGGCATATCTATATAATTACTGTGTGTAACAGAAGCACTTACCTAGGTAGGAGTCCATCACACGGCAGTCAGGCGTATCTTTATAATTACTGTGTGTAACAGAAGCACTTACCTAGGTAGGAGTCCACCACACAGCAGTCAGGTGTATATCTATATAATTACTGTGTGTAACAGAAGCGCTTACCTAGGTAGGAGTCCATCACACAGCAGTCAGGTGTATATCTATATAATTACTGTGTGTAACAGAAGTACTTACCTAGGTAGGAGTCCACCACACAGCAGTCAGGTGTATCTATATAATTACTGTGTGTAACAGAAGCGCTTACATAGGTAGGAGTCCACCACACAGCAGTCAGGTGTATGTATATAATTACTGTGTGTAATAGAAGCACTTACCTAGGTAGGAGTCCACCACACAGCAGTCAGGTGTATCTATATAATTACTGTGTGTAACAGAAGTACTTACCTAGGTAGGAGTCCACCACACAGCAGTCAGGTGTATGTATATAATTACTGTGTGTAACAGAAGCACTTACCTAGGTAGGAGTCCATCACACAGAAGTCAGGTGTATCTATATAATTACTGTGTGTAACAGAAGCGCTTACATAGGTAGGAGTCCATCACACAGCAGTCAGGCGTATCTATATAATTACTGTGTGTAACAGAAGTACTTACATAGGTAGGAGTCCATCATACAGCAGTCAGGTGTATGTATATAATTACTGTGTGTAACAGAAGCACTTACCTAGGTAGGAGTCCATCACACGGCAGTCAGGTGTATGTATATAATTACTGTGTGTAACAAAAGCACTTACCTAGGTAGGAGTCCATCACACGGCAGTCAGGTGTATCTATATAATTACTGTGTGTAACAAAAGCACTTACCTAGGTAGGAATCCATCACACAGCAGTCAGGTGTATCTATATAATTACTGTGTGTAACAGAAGCGCTTACATAGGTAGGAGTCCATTATACAGCAGTCAGGTCTATCAATACAATTCTAACCAAACTTTATTGTTTTATGTTGTGATTCTTATTTAGTAAGTAGACCAGACCTGGTTTTCTCTTAAGCATATGTTCAGCTTCGATGCCTGTGATTTGGGATACCGTGGTGAAGACGTGGGCGCAATGCACAGCCGCCCTCTCCATGCAGTAGCGGTGATAAATCTGCCTCTCTCCAGCCTCTCGGTCTATGTCAAACTACAGTGAGATACAAGAAACCTCTCACCATACAGCTCTGCACTGGCACCAACGTTACATTACAATGTGGCAAGATTCCTCTAATCATCCTATTGTTCCTAAGGAATAAATACATTTTACTGACACGTTGATACATATCCCTGGTGTTCATAAGAAATGTAGCAAACCAACAGCACCATAAGGAACATAAAAATACCCAAATCACAGTGACTGAAAGGAGGATTTGAACCCCTTGACTGACGAAGAGGTCTGCAACACATTGCAGAGGAGAGGCAACTGTTATTAACCCTTTGAGTGCCAGACAGGTAAACAACTCAATGCATTGCACTCAATAGGTTAAGGCATACTGAGGGCTCATTCCATGGGACAGACCCCTTTATCCAGCTCCTTCTATTTCGGATCGTAATTGGATGACCACATGAGACAAACTGACCACAGGCATCATTCTCTTCTCTCTTCCCATCACGCCTGACATTTAGAGAATAATTCTACAATCCGCTATGGCAGGAAGCGGCTCTAATGTTTTCTGGATATTTACTATTTGTTAAAGCACTTTCTGACATCTGTTACCATCCTGTTAGAGATCAGATGTCCTAATGAGGGCTTCTTGGCTTTGGAAAGGTCACTTCATCCCAGAGGCCAGGGAAGTGGCACGTGGGCCGAGTTACCCCCACTGACTGATAAGGACAGGCGGCTCGGCGGAGAAGAGCTAAAATGTTGCTTCTGAGTTTACTAAGGTCAAACCTGTGATTTGCCTAACAAGGACAAAACAAGATTATCACTGTGTTGTGTTTGTCAATATTTAACCTTTAAATCTGGGTGATCCTGAAAGGGCAAGTCTCAGATTTCCTTTCCTTTATATCAGAATAATAACTAGTCATAAGTCTGTAGAGAGAGGAATAGCAGGTAATCACCCCCCTACACACACACACACACACACACACACACACATACACACACATATACACACACACACACACACACACACACACACATACACACACATATACACACACATACACACACACACACACACACATACACACGCACACACATACACACACGCAGACACACACACACACACACACACACACATACACACACACACATACATATACACACACATACACACACATACACACATACATACGCACACACACACACATACACACACACGCAGACACGCACACACATACACACACACGCACACATACACAAATACACACACATACACACACACACGCACACATACACACACACATACACAAATACACACACACACATAGACACACACACTTATAAACACACACACAGATATACACACACATACACACACACACACAGATATACACACACACACACACACACAGACACACACACACACACACACACACAGATATACACACACACACAGACACACACACACACACACACTTATAAACACACACACAACATAGAGTTATACTGTCCATGAAAATAAAACGTTTTATAGTGTGAAAATAATTTATGATTTAGATGAACAGGAGGGTTAATATGGTGGAAGAGGCGGTTGTGTCACGGCCCAGCATCCACAGGCCCACATCTACCCCTGGGTCCATTAGGTTCTATTCACGCTTCTGAAAAATATTTTTGTGTTAGGGGGGCCCAAATAAATGTTTGTCCCTGTGCCCTGTAGTGACTAGTTTCTCCACTGTGTAGATACTTCTCTCATTCAGAACCAGAGGGGATCTCATGCCTTGATTCACTATGGGCTTCACATCCGCCAGCTCCTCATGAGTTTAAAGTGGAACCGCTGTCACCATAAAAGACAATTGTACAATCTGCCTCTGTGTTGTACTACATATTGTACTGTTCAATACATCGTTTTTGTGAAATTAATCTTTATCTGTTGGTGGAACAGTAGCGGTCTGGCATTTTATGCTATTTCCTTGCACAATATGCAAATTAGCTCAGTTCCAGACCAGACTTCCCTCTTGCTGTACTTTTACACACCCTCCAGTGTGGGCTCTGCCTAGATCCATTCATATCACAGTGTGTGGACTAGATCCATTCATATCACAGTGTGTGGACTAGATCCATTCATATCACAGTGTGTGGACTAGATCCAGTCATATCACAGTGTGTGGACTCTGCCTAGATCCATTCATATCACAGTGTGTGGACTAGATCCATTCATATCACAGTGTGTGGACTAGATCCATTCATATCACAGTGTATAGACTAGATCCATTCATATCACAGTGTGTAGACTAGATCCATTCATATCACAGTGTGTGGACTAGATCCATTCATATCACAGTGTGTAGACTAGATCCATTCATATCTCAGTGTGTGGACTCTGCCTAGATCCATTCATATCACAGTGTGTAGACTAGATCCATTCATATCTCAGTGTGTGGACTAGATCCATTCATATCACAGTGTGTGGACTCTGCCTAGATCAATTCATATCACAGTGTGTGTGGAATAGATCCATTCATATCACAGTGTGTGGACTAGATCCATTCATATCACAGTGTGTGGACTAGATCCATTCATATCACAGTGTGTGGACTCTGCCTAGATCCATTCATATCACAGTGTGTGGACTAGATCCATTCATATCACAGTGTGTGGACTAGATCCATTCATATCACAGTGTGTGGACTCTGCCTAGATCAATTCATATCACAGTGTGTGTGGACTAGATCCATTCATATCACAGTGTGTGGACTAGATCCATTCATATCACAGTGTGTTGTCTCTGCCTAGATCCATTCATATCACAGTGTGTAGACTAGATCCATTCATATCACGGTGTGTAGACTAGATCCATTCATATCACAGTGTGTGGACTAGATCCATTCATATCACAGTGTGTGGACTAGATTCATTCATATCACAGTGTGTGGACTAGATCCATTCATATCACAGTGCGTGGACTAGATCCATTCATATCACAGTGTGTGGACTAGATCCATTCATATCACAGTGTGTGGGTATATTGTCCCAGTATAGAGACTAATTATCATAAAGTACCAGACTGTGCCACTAACAAATAAAGGTTCATTTCACAAAAAACTAGTTATAAAACAAAAAATTGCTAGCTCAGCAGCTGTTACTGAAACTAAACGTAATTTAAAGTGACAGGCCCATTTTCATAGCAGTAAGGGTTCGTTTTGTAAGTCTATTTACTGTTTCGTTTTGTAAGTCTATTTAGTCCTAACGGTGGGTGAATCCCTCATAATAAAACATGTTTGAGGTGATATAAACTGTTTAGAGAAGCATCAGGTGTTGATTAGAAAGTATTGTTCCATCTTTCTATTAATTAGACTAAGGATCTCCATAGAAAGCAATAGCAACATCAGGATCTGGTGTCTGTAATAGAAAATTGCAGTTTATTTATTTATGTATTTACTAGTTGAGGAGCCCGTTACACGGCCCACAGTGCCACTGCCAGCTGGTCGCGGGGCAGTCATGCGCAGTAGAGACTTCCCGCGGCACGGGTATTCTCTACTGCACATGACTGCAGTACGTGCAGCAATCTCTACTGTGCATGACTGCAGCACACGCAGCAATCTCTACTGTGCATGACTACCAGCAGCACGGGCATTCTCTACTGCACATGACTGCAGCACACGGCCAGTCTCTACTGCACATGACTGCAGCACACGGCCAGTCTCTACTGCACATGACTACAGCACACGCAGCAATCTCTACTGTGCATGACTGCGTTGTTACAAACATTTTAGCGAATTATTATATAGGATGTATTTTACAAAAGCCCAATTTAAATCAGTAATAAATATGGGATTTTTGTCACCCATGGCTCAGTTGGTTTGCTCCACTTCTGACATTATACATATGCCCACAAAATGGACTTTTTATATTGGCGTTACCCTGTTTGTGCTAAATAAACCCCATTTCTGTGAGTTTGCGGTACCTGGTCCAGCTTATTGTAGAAGTCCACATTGGCCGCGCACAGGTACCGCCCCAGCAGTGTGGCGTGCGTCGTAAATATGGTGGCTACAGGAAGTTTCCTATACCGAGTAAGAATTAACCCTGCGCCCGCCTGCCATTCGTGGAAATGAGCAATGACATTTGGCTTGTCTTGGAATTGGTCCGTCAGCTGAAACAATAACAAAAAATAGAGTTACATATGACAGCGTTAATAGTTATGTACTGTAGAGCTTAACATGCAGAGAATTACACAGTATTATCATTACTGGGAGAGTCGCATTCAAAAGTTATCACAGCTCAGAGTTATGTCTCTATTTCAGTGTTATGAGAGCTTCAGTAATGCTGTTCTAAATGCCCCCATGTAGAAGTCCTTGTCACCAGCGGAACTGTTACACAGACCAGCTCCAACCTTCAATATGGAAAACAGCAAACTACAACTCAGAGGCTTTGTCACATCCAAATTCCATCTGATCTATACAGAGGCCTATAGGTACATACAGGTTCCATCTGATCTATACAGAGGCCTATAGGTACATACAGGTTCCTTCTGATCTATACAGAGGCCTATAGGTACATACTGATTCCTTCTGATCTATACAGAGGCCTATAGGTACATACAGGTTCCATCTGATCTATACAGAGGCCTATAGGCACATACAGGTTCCTTCTAATTTGTACAGAGGCCTATAGGTACATACATGTTCCTTCTGATCTATACAGAGGCCTATAGGTACATACAGGTTCCATCTGATCTATACAGAGGCCTATAGGTACATACAGGTTCCTTCTGATCTATACAGAGGCCTATAGGTACGTACAGGTTCCTTCTGATCTATACAGAGGCCTATAGGTACATACAGGTTCCTTCTGATTTGTACAGAGGCCTATAGGTACATACAGGTTCCTTCTGATCTATACAGAGGCCTATAGGTACATACAGGTTCCTTCTGATCTATACAGAGGCCTATAGGTACATACAGGTTCCTTCTGATCTATACAGAGGCCTATAGGTACGTACAGGTTCCTTCTGATCTATACAGAGGCCTATAGGTACGTACAGGTTCCATCTGATCTATACAGAGGCCTATAGGTACATACAGGTTCCTTCTGATCTATACAGAGGCCTATAGGTACATACAGGTTCCTTCTGATCTATACAGAGGCCTATAGGTACGTACAGGTTCCTTCTGATCTATACAGAGGCCTATAGGTACATACAGGTTCTTTCTGATCTATACAGAGGCCTATAGGTACGTACAGGTTCCATCTGATCTATACAGAGGTCTATAGGTACATACAGGTTCCTTCTGATCTATACAGAGGCCTATAGGTACGTACAGGTTCCTTCTGATCTATACAGAGGCCTATAGGTACGTACAGGTTCCTTCTGATCTATACAGAGGCCTATAGGTACGTACAGGTTCCTTCTGATCTATACAGAGGCCTATAGGTACATACAGGTTCCTTCTGATTTGTACAGAGGCCTATAGGTACATACAGGTTCCTTCTGATCTATACAGAGGCCTATAGGTACGTACAGGTTCCTTCTGATCTATACAGAGGCCTATAGGTACATACAGGTTCCTTCTGATCTATACAGAGGCCTATAGGTACATACAGGTTCCTTCTGATTTGTACAGAGGCCTATAGGTACATACAGGTTCCTTCTGATCTATACAGAGGCCTATAGGTACATACAGGTTCCTTCTAATTTGTACAGAGGCCTATAGGTACGTACAGGTTCCATCTGATCTATACAGAGGCCTATAGGTACGTACAGGTTCCTTCTGATCTATACAGAGGCCTATAGGTACGTACAGGTTCCTTCTGATCTATACAGAGGCCTATAGGCATACCTGGGAACTCTCCGGATTTGCCCCGGAGACTCCAGTTCTGACAGAGCGTTACCGGGTCTCCGGAGCAGAGGCAGATTCCTCCGGATGTGGAGAGTTTCTATTGAAACTCTGCCACATCTGCTTTTTCTCCCGTTGTGCGCGCATGCGTGCGTGCGTCACATTTAACCCTCTGAGTACCAGAGTGGTACGGAATGCATTGCTTTGCAATGCATTCCGTACCACTCTGACACTCAAAGAGTTAAATCCCCCCAACACTCGAGTTAAGCCCCGCCCCTTTTTGACGAGATTAGCGTCATTTTTGTTACCCCCTGCTGAACAGAGGACTACCCTCCGGGTAGCCCTCAACTGAAAGTTCCCAGGTATGCCTATAGGTACATACAGGTTCCTTCTGATTTGTACAGAGGCCTATAGGTACATACAGGTTCCTTCTGATTTGTACAGAGGCCTATAGGTACATACAGGTTCCTTCTGATCTATACAGAGGCCTATAGGTACATACAGGTTCCTTCTAATTTGTACAGAGGCCTATAGGTACGTACAGGTTCCATCTGATCTATACAGAGGCCTATAGGTACGTACAGGTTCCATCTGATCTATACAGAGGCCTATAGGTACGTACAGGTTCCTTCTGATCTATACAGAGGCCTATAGGTACGTACAGGTTCCTTCTGATCTATACAGAGGCCTATAGGCATACCTGGGAACTCTCCGGATTTGCCCCGGAGACTCCAGTTCTGACAGAGCGTTACCGGGTCTCCGGAGCAGAGGCAGATTCCTCCGGATGTGGAGAGTTTCTATTGAAACTCTGCCACATCTGCTTTTTCTCCCGTTGTGCGCGCATGCGTGCGTGCGTTACATTTAACCCTCTGAGTACCAGAGTGGTACGGAATGCATTGCTTTGCAATGCATTCCGTACCACTCTGACACTCAAAGAGTTAAATCCCCCCAACACTCGAGTTAAGCCCCGCCCCTTTTTGACGAGATTAGCGTCATTTTTGTTACCCCCTGCTGAACAGAGGACTACCCTCCGGGTAGCCCTCAACTGAAAGTTCCCAGGTATGCCTATAGGTACATACAGGTTCCTTCTGATTTGTACAGAGGCCTATAGGTACATACAGGTTCCTTCTGATCTATATAGAGGCCTATAGGTACATCAGGTTTGAGCTATAATGACTTTTCAATAAAACACTTCACAGCAGTGGAAGTTCCCTTGTTTTACTCAAGTGGATAAACCTTACAACTTATTTTTTCAAGATAAAGGGAAGAGTACAGAAGGTAAAATACGGAAAAGGTTAAACGGTGGCAACCCTACCTACAGCAAATGGGCACTCTACTCACCCTCAAGGTGGGGAAGTGTAATCCAGTCCACACTCCTGGGCAAACCTGGATTGTGAGGTGTTTTTTTTTAATATTAAAGGAGCAGTAAACTTTTTTTTATGAAAAAATATATATTGTAGGGATTTTCCTATTAAGTAAAATAAGGGTACTCCTGCTGCCAAGAGATTCATATTTCAGAGTTATTACAGTTTAAATCCATGTTTTTTTACATTAGCAGTGCCCTCTAGTGGTCAAATTCTAATTAGATTTCCTGTTAGATTCTAATGGAGAGGAAAGTCAGTGACATACTGTTCCATACCTCCCAACATTTCAAACTGCCAAAGAGGGACACTTGTGTTCTAGGGGGTGTTGTTGGGGGCGTGGCTAGTGGGTGGGGCATTACCGAGAATTTTTAGGCTATTTCATGACTTATTGACACCTCCTTGTGTAACCTAAAAATTGACTTATAACAAGATCTAAGTGTTTTATTTACACAGACTAATTTATAAACACCTATACTGACGTTTAAACAAACAATAATGTGAGTTTTATTGCTGTAGAACAATTTAATACACATATATACACATCACACAATCTGATCTCCTAAAAAGAGGGACATCAGGGTGGGAAAGAGGGACAGAGGGATTTGGGTCTAAAAGAGGGACTGTCCCTCCTAAAGAGGGACACTTGGGAGGTTTGCTGTTCGCCATAGAATGTGATAGAAACTGCTGAGTCACTTCCTGTCAGTTAGAGCTATCAGGAAGTAAACACAGTAAATTTACTTCCTGTCAGAACTATCAGGAAGTAAACACAGTAAATTCACTTCCCGTCAGTTAGAACTATCAGGAAGTAAACACAGTAAATTCACTTCCTGTCAGTTAGATCTATCAGGAAGTAAACACAGTAAATTCACTTCCTGTCAGTTAGAACTATCAGGAAGTAAACACAGTAAATTCACTTCCTGTCAGTTAGATCTATCAGGAAGTAAACACACAGTAAATTCACTTCCTATCAGTTAGAACTATCAGGAAGTAATCACAGTAAATTCACTTCCTGTCAGTTAGAACTATCAGGAAGTAAACACAGTAAATTCACTTCCTGGTTATTTGAGCTGCTATAAATTTTGAATAAAACATCTCACAACAGTGGGAGTGACCTTGTTTTCATAAAAAAAACTTTACTGCTCCTTTAAGTGCAACTGTCCCCTTAATTAGAAACATCCTAATAACCTGACCTGTTAGTATGTCCTGAGGACTTGAGGGGAGGATCGCTGTACTAGAGCCGGGGAGCACAAACCCGACTTCAGCCCACCTAGTGGTGCAGGTTGTCAGGATCTCCTCACATGAACACGGGTGGATCAGTCACTGACTCTGTCATCCTGACGGATCTGTTTGTCTTACCAACAATCACATTGGCTTAATTGAAGAGATCCCCAAATCATGCACTATTGAGGGGCTCAGGACAGGTTTTGCCCCCCACCCCACACGAGAGTGTATAACCATTTTAGTACATACTGGCAGACTATCTGACATCTAAATGACTTTAACCTCATGAGTCCCACATCATACACTGGAAAATGTCACACAATCACTCCATTTCTCGCCTCCATGTTTAGTGCAGAGACGTAGACAAGGAGTAAAGCAACATAACACTCCAAAATGTCCACAAACTGCTCCGTTGTCCTCCTCTTGAACCAAGTGGCATTATGGGATGGAATTCTGGCGTACGTAGCTTAGTAAATTGACGTTATGGCAGGCACAATGACAAGAAATCAACTCCAAGATCAGACCAGAGGAAAGGCGGTTTTGATTAAAACAAAGGCAGGGATTCTTTACGGTAAGGGCAGGAAAGCTATGGAGTTCCTTGCCTCAGGATGTTGTACTTGCAGATAATGCAGCTGCTTTCAAAAAACCAACGGACGCCTATCTAGCACAGAACAATGTTGATAATTAGGACAGTTAGCTTCAATGCAGATAGGATGTTGATCCAGGGAAATATCTGACTGCCATTTGGAGACAGGAAGGAATTTTTTTACCCACTTGGGGCTAAATTGTAAATGGCTTCAGAGGTTTTTTTTGCCTTCCTCTTGATCCACAGGAGTGTTTTGGCATGGGTTTGACTTGATGGACGCATGTCTTTTTTTTCAGGCTCATCAACTATGTTACTATGTTGTACATTTACTAGCTGAACAACTACTTAACATGACCTGTCAGTCCTAATACATGAAATAAGGCAATCCCCGGCCTAATCCTTTAATCTAATACTGTAAATCTGACAGTGTGGAGCAGATCGGGCCGTATTCTGTAAACTGAAAGGGACCAATTCTTAAACTAACCAGCTTTACCACAGAGGAGCAACAAAAGTTCCCCAAAATTTACATGTTGCTTTCTAGCCCCTTAAACGATAAGGAAATCCTCTCTTCAAACACTGGGAATTTTAGAAATTGGAATTTTTTTCCCTTTTGGTGCAAATTGGTTTGCCGCAGAATTGCTCCATTTCTACTTTGCAAATGTTTCCCCTAAGGTGAACAACCAGCACTGAAAGAGTAAGCGTATATAGGCGGGAGAATTGCTGGCACACATTAGTCTTCATATAATTATATTCTTACTTTCGGACCAAACGGAGACACTTAGTACAAAAAGATCTTTGAAGTGTATCCAGAGCTGTTTGCTAACTGGACTCCGAGAGACGTATATATTATATATGCAGATACCCTGCCGCCAGCTTACTATTGTTACCTGCCCGCACACTTTGTCCGTTCACTAACGCCTCCTATATAAACCTAATTGTTTTACATTGTCTGTCAACAGCATTTTTAATATAGCAACTCTAGGGTTGCATTGGTTTTTACCTCGATTTTTATCATTTATTTTGGTTCAGTTTTGAAAAGTCGCATCAAAAATATCGAGCAGCTAGAACACTCATTAACCAAGTCGCCATGTTTAAAATGGTGACATGAGAATCTCGTGCTGCGCAAAACAAGGGATTCTCATGTCACCTCTTTAAATGTCGCTATTTACTGGCCGCAAATACAGAAAAAAAATGTTTGTGAGGAAACTGGAAATCAGGAAAATGCCAGATTTCTTTCATGTTTGCCTGTATGAAATAAGTAATAAGTCAATGATAATCAGTCATGCATCTGAAATGAAATTTATGATTTTTAACCTAGATGTCTTCACCTGCAGCCATAACCTCTTGCAAAGCGCTGTCCGTCTCCGTCTCCCGCTGCACTCGGTGAAAAATCATAAAGTGCTTGATAAGGTAATCATCCTTGAGAAAGAGGCAAGGAAAGGATCATGGGAGTTGTGGTGTACGCTGCTCGTTCAGATACATGACCGATTATCATTTACTTATTACAGACAGGCATGTCAAACATGCAAGAGGTCTGGCATTTTCCCGGTATCCTCACAAACATTTTTTTCTGTATTTGCGGCCAGTAAATAGTGACATTTAAAGAGGCGATATGAGAATCTCTGTAGAAAAAGGTTCTTTACCCCAGCACACCAGGTTATGTATCCGGAGCAAGATATCAGAAGGGTCAGTGCCACGTTATGACCCACAGCAACAGCTAAAAAGAAGGATGATGTCTGCATGCGGAGTTGTAGTTTAAGCTCTACTGAACACGTTTATTAATCGCCATTTGCACAACGTTTTGGGGAAATCTGACGAAGGGAGGATTTCCCCAAAACGTTGTGCAAATGCTGATTAATTAACATGCTCAGCAAAGCTTAAACTACAACTCCATGTGCAGACATCATCCTTCTTTATGCTGATATGAGAACCTCGCGCTTTTATGCAGCACAAGATTCTCATGTTGCCATTTTAAACATGGAGACATGGTTAATGTGTGTTCTAGATGCGCAATATTTTTGACGTAACTTTTTAAAAGGATACCATCAGGGCCAGATTTACATCTCAGGAGCCTGTAGGCACAGAAATCTGAAGAACCCCCCCCCCCACATGCCATCTCCACAATGCTCCAAATCTCAACATTACCCCCTCTCCATATTGCCCTCACATTGCCCCCATCAGCTCGACAAAGACTTGTGAGGAGCACCCATCAAGCACGAACAAGATAAAGTGTCTTGTTCTTAGGCATGGTAGCCTCCCAATGGTGCTGCAACTCACGTTTTTCACTCCCATGTGCCATTGCAGTGAGGAAATCTCCATATCCATATCAGACTGGTCCCGCCCACAGACAGTCCAGCTCCGAAATGTCAGGCAAATCCTCTCCACACGAGAGAAACAGCAAAACCACAGACGTACGTTTCGGCCTATGTGGGCCTCGTCGGTGTGGTGCATGTGCCTAGAGGGATTCGGCTGCACCACACTGCCCGTTTTGCCGTTTCTCTCCTGTGGAGAGGATTTGCCTGACATTTCGGAGCTGGACTGTCTGTTGGCGGGACCAGACTGATATGAACATGGAGATTTCCTCTCTGCAATGGCACATGGGAGTGAAAAACATGAGCTGTAGCACCATTGAGAAGTTACCATGCCTTAGAACAAGACACTTAATCTTGTTCGTGCTTGATGTGTGCTCCTCACAACTCTTTTTTGTCTCCCTAAGTATAAGGACATCCCAGGCATGGGCCCTTTCTTCCATGTGCCTAGAGGGATTTGGCTGCACCACACCGACGATGCTCACATAGGCCGAAACGTACGTCTGTGGTTTTGCCGTTTCTCTCGTGTGGAGAGGATTTGCCTGACATTTCGGAGCTGGACTGTCTGTGGGCGGGACCAGTCTGATATGGATATGGAGATTTCCTCTCTGCAATGGCACATGGGAGTGAAAAACGTGAGTTGTAGCACCATTGAGAGGCTACCATGCCTTAGAACAAGACACTTTATCTTGTTCGTGCTTGTTGTGTGCTTCTCACAACTGTTTTTTTTTTTTTTTTTTGTGCCCCCATCAGCTCAACATTGCTCCCATCAGCTCCACATTGTCCCCATCAGTTCCATATTGCCTTCACATTGCCCCCATCAGCTCCATATTGCCTTCACATTGCCCCCATCAGCTCCATATTGCCCCCATCATCTCCACATTAAGCCTCACAGTGCCCCCCCATCCATTTCCTACCTCCCTGGTGGTCCACCGTCTGGAGAGGTCTGTGCTTCTGCACAGACCTGTAGCTGCTGGAGCTCCCTTGTGGTCTTCTCATTAGTAATGCAGTAATGTATTACTAAAGAGCCGGGGGAGCTCAGCAGCTACAGGTCTGTGCCGAAGAAGACACACACCTTACTATAAATTAAAAAAAAATAAAATATTTATTACAATGGCAGGCGCCCCTCTGTGGGGGTGCGCCTGTAGGCAGACGCCTACTCTGCTTTATGGCAAATTCGGCCCTGGATACCATTTATTTTTATTGATTTAATAAATTGAATACTATGCTGAAATCTGTTTGATGTACTGTCTCTTTCTTTTTTTTGAATCTCAGGGTTTAGACCCAAATCTCAGGGTGAAGGGCCAAATTCTCAGAGTGAGAGAGTTCTGTTTCACCTCCTATTTGATTTGCATCAATTAAATGTTTCTTTAGTCTCTAAACTGGTGACATTTGTACCAGAAAGACAGGGGAGATGTCCTGCTTGTCCTGTGTGTGTTTAGACAGTGAGATCTCTACATTGTACCATGTTAACCCTTTGAGGGCCAGAGCGGTATGCAACGCATTGCAAAGCATGTGTTGCATACCCCTCTGGCACTCAAAGGGTTAAAAGTTCCTTGTGGACCGACTAGAGCACCTCTGGTTTAAGCGAGCAGATACATATTACATAAATTCTATATAATGGGAAGCTTTAAGAGTTAGTATTCCAAACCTCTCAAGGTCAGCTCATCTTGAAGGTTCCCAGGTACGTCCAAATGGCGCAGTTGATTTGCCCAAGAAATTGCTGCACTTTAATCTTTGTATATATAGCTGGGGGTGAGTATGTACCTCTTTTAAGAACCAGGCGGTCAGTGATCCAAATATGAGGGCGTCATTGGCTTCTCTGTCACTGAACGGGATCCCCACATTGGCCGCTTCCCAGAATTCCCCTTTCCAGCGGTCCAGGTTCCAGGCAGCGGAACTGATATCAAACAGGAGCACGTACGGGCTGCCCTCTATAAGCCATCGTCCGAAGTACACCTGGACAGGTACAAAGAGAGGTGAGGGTCAGGACTGGCCAAATTTATACACACAGATACTGACATTTACACAATCATTAATGTGAGTTTTATTGCTGTGGAGCAATATGATACACTTATATACACACACCACAGTCTGATCTCCTAAACACAGGGACACCAGGGTGATACACTTATATACACACACCACAGTCTGATCTCCTAAACACAGGGACACCAGGGTGATACACTTATATACACACACCACACAGTCTGATCTCCTACACACAGGGACATCAGGGTGATACACTTATATACACACCACACAGTCTGATCTCCTAAACACAGGAACACCAGGGTGATACACTTATATACACACCACACAGTCTGATCTCCTAAACACAGGTACACCAGGGTGATACACTTATATACACACCACACAGTCTGATCTCCTAAACACAGGGACACCAGGGTGATACACTTATATACACACCACACAGCCTGATCTCCTACACACAGGGACACCAGGGTGACACACTTATATACACACCATACAGTCTGATCTCCTACACACAGGGACATCAGGGTAATACACTTATATACACACCACACAGTCTGATCTCCTAAACACAGGGACACCAGGGTGATACATTTACATACACACCACACAGTCTGATCTCCTAAACACAGGGACACCAGGGTGATACACTTCTATACACACACCACACAGTCTGATCTCCAAAACACAGGGACACCAGGGTGATGCATTTACATACACACCACACAGTCTGATCTCCTACACACAGGGACACCAGGGTGACACACTTATATGCACACCACACAGTCTGATCTCCTAAACACAGGGACACCAGAGTGATACACTTCTATACACACCGCACAGTCTGATCTCCTAAACACAGGGACACCAGGGTGATACACTTCTATACACACACCACACAGTCTGATCTCCTAAACACAGGGACAGCAGGGTGATACACTTCTATACACACACCACACAGTCTGATCTCCTAAACACATGGACACCAGGGTGATACACTTATATACACACCACACAGTCTGATCTCCTAAACACAGGAACACCAGGGTGATACACTTATACACACATCACACAGTCTGATCTCCTAAACACAGGGACACCAGGGTGATACACTTATACACACACCACACAGTCTGATCTCCTAAACACAGGAACACCAGGGTGATACACTTATACACACATCACACAGTCTGATCTCCTAAACACAGGGACACCAGGGTGATACACTTATACACACACCACACAGTCTGATCTCCTAAACACAGAAACACCAGGGTGATACACTCATACACACACCACACAGTCTGATCTCCTAAACACAGGGACACCAGGGTGATACACTTATATACACACCACACAGCCTGATCTCCTACACACAGGGACACCAGGGTGACACACTTATATACACACCATACAGTCTGATCTCCTACACACAGGGACATCAGGGTAATACACTTATATACACACCACACAGTCTGATCTCCTAAACACAGGGACACCAGAGTGATACACTTCTATACACACCGCACAGTCTGATCTCCTAAACACAGGGACACCAGGGTGATCCACTTCTATACACACACCACACAGTCTGATCTCCTAAACACAGGGACAGCAGGGTGATACATTTCTATACACACACCACACAGTCTGATCTCCTAAACACATGGACACCAGGGTGATACACTTATATACACACCACACAGTCTGATCTCCTAAACACAGGGACACCAGGGTGATACACTTATATACACACCACACAGTCTGATCTCCTAAACACAGAAACACCAGGGTGATACACTTATATACACACCACACAGTCTGATCTCCTAAACACAGGGACACCAGGGTGATACACTTCTATACACACACCACACAGTCTGATCTCCTAAACACAGGGACACCAGTGTGATACACTTATATACACACCACACAGTCTGATCTCCTAAACACAGGAACACCAGGGTGATACACTTATATACACACCACACAGTCTGATCTCCTAAACACAGGGACACCAGGGTGATACATTTATATACACACATAGAGTCTGATCTCCTAAACACAGGGACACCGGAGTGATACACTTATATACACACCACACAGTCTGATCTCCTAAGCACAGGGACACCAGGGTGATACAGTTATATACACACCACACAGTCTGATCTACTAAACACAGGGACACCAGGGTCAGAAAGAGGGACAAAGGAATGTGGGTCTCAAAGAGGGATTGTTTATCTTGGGAGGTATGGAGCCCTAATATCTCCTAAAGAGGAACATGTGGGATGTACAGACCCCTAATATCTCATAAAAAGGGACACTTGGGAGGTGTGAACCCCTAATATCTACTAAAAAGGGACACTTGGGAGGTACAGACCCCTAATATCTCCTAAAGAGGAACACTTGGGAGGTACAGACCCCTAATATCTCCTACAGAGGGACACTTGGGAGGTATGGAGGTTAATATCTCCTAAAGCGGGACATTTGGGACGGATGGACCCCTACTGTCTCCTAAAGAGAGACACATGGGAGGTACAGACCCCTAATATCTTCTAAAGGGGGGACACTTGGGAGGTATAGAATCCTAATGTCTCCTATAGAGGGACATTTGGGAGGTACGGACCCCTAATATCTCCTAAAGAGGGACACTTGGGAGGTACGGACCCCTAACATCTCCTACAGAGGGACACTTGGGAGGTATAGACCCCTAATATCTCCTAAAGAGGAACACTTGGGAGGTACGAACCCCTAATATCTCCTAAAGAGGGACACTTGGGAGGTACGGACCCCTAATATCTCCTAAAGAGGAACACTTGGGAGGTATGGACCACTCATATCTCCTAAAGATGGACACATGGGAGGTACGGACCCCTAATATCTCCTAAAGAGGGACACTTGGGAGGTATGGACCACTAATATCTCCTAAAGAGGGACACTTGGGAGGTACAGACCCCTAATTTCTCCTAAAGAGTGACACTTGGGAGGTATGGACCACTAATATCTCCTAAAGAGGGACACTTGGGAGGTACGGACCCCTAATATCTCCAAAAGAGGGACACTTGGGAGGTACGAACCCCTAATATCTCCTAAAAAGGGACACTTGGGAGGTACGAACCCCTAATATCTCCTAAAAAGGGACACTTGGGAGGTACGGACCCCTAATATCTCCTAAAGAGGGACACTTGGGAGGCATGGACCCCTAATATCTCCTAAAGAGGGGCACTTGGGAGGTACAGACCCCTAATATCTCCTTAAGAGGGACACTTGGGAGGTACGGACCCTT
Source organism: Rhinophrynus dorsalis (assembly GCA_037306005.1). Taxonomy (NCBI): domain Eukaryota; kingdom Metazoa; phylum Chordata; class Amphibia; order Anura; family Rhinophrynidae; genus Rhinophrynus; species Rhinophrynus dorsalis. The sequence goes on from CM074721.1 coordinate 7,415,484, forward strand.
AATATCTCCTAAAGAGGGGCACTTGGGAGGTACAGACCCCTAATATCGCCTAAAGAGGGACACTTGGGAGGTACAGACCCCTAATATCTCCTAAAGAGGGACACTTGGGAGGTACAGAGCCCTAATATCTCCTAAAGAGGGACACTTGGAAGGTATGAAGCACTAATATCTCCTAAAGAGGGGCACTTGGGAGGTACGGACCCATAATATCTCCAAAAGAGGGACATATGTGAGGTATGTTTGACACATGACCAAAATAACCAGTCCAGGAGATGGGTGTGAAACATTCTACAGCCTCATAAGTTCAGGTTGCATCACAATGTGTCGTGTCGTACACTCTTATGGTCAGCATGAGGATCAATAGCACTGGTTTGTGTGCCTGTGTGTTTTTTTAAATCAACAACAATGACCATAGTGGTAGAACCTGGAAACAGTATGAATTCCTAAATGGATAATATCTCATGATATGGATATACATAGGTACTAGCAGTGTGGGATGGGCATTGCCTGTGTTTTTATTTTAAGCAATGCTTAACCCTTTGAGTGGCAGAGAAATAGGTAATACTTTGCAATGCATTGCATACCGAAGCACTGAAAGGGTGCAGTCTGTGTCCTGCTGTAGTTTATGTGTGTCTCTTGCATGTTCTCCTGTGTGTGTGTGATCTCCTGCAGTGTGTGTCCTCCTGTGTGTGTGTGTGTGTGTGTGTGATCTCCTGCAGTCTGTGTCCTCCTGTGTGTGTAATCTCCTGCAATCTGTGTCTTTCTGTGTGTGTGTGTAATCACCTGCAGTCTCTGTCCTCCTGTGTGTGTGATCTCCTGCAGTCTGTGTCCTCCTGTGTGTGTGTGTGACCTCTTGCAGTGTGTGTCCTTCTGAGTGTGTGTGATCTCCTGCAGTGTGTGTCCTCCTGTGTGTGTGTGTGTGTGATCTCCTGAGGTGTCTGTCCTCCTGTGTGTGTGTGTGATCTCCTGCAGTGTGTGTCCTGTGTGTGTGATCTCCTGCAGTGTCTGTCCTCCTGTGTGTGTGTGATCTACTGCAGCCTTTGTCCTCCTGTGTGTGTGTGTGTGTGTGTGTGTGTGTAATCACCTGCAGTCTCTGTCCTCCTGTGTGTGTGATCTCCTGCAGTCTGTGTCCTCCTGTGTGTGTGTGTGTGACCTCTTGCAGTGTGTGTCCTTCTGAGTGTGTGTGATCTCCTGCAGTGTGTGTCCTCCTGTGTGTGTGTGATCTCCTGAGGTGTCTGTCCTCCTGTGTGTGTGTGATCTCCTGCAGTGTGTGTCCTGTGTGTGTGATCTCCTGCAGTGTCTGTCCTCCTGTGTGTGTGTGATCTACTGCAGCCTTTGTCCTCCTGTGTGTGTGTGTGTGTGTGTGTGTGTGTGTGTGTGTGTGTGTGTGATCTCCTGCATGTCTGTCCTCCTGTGTGTGTGTGTGATCTACTGCAGCCTCTGTCCTCCTGTGTGTGTGTGATCTTCTGCATGTCTGTCCTCCTGTGTGTGTGTGTGTGATCTACTGCAGTCTCTTTCCTCCTGTGTGTGTGTGTGTGTGTGTGTGTGATCTACTGCAGCCTCTGTCCTCCTGTGTGTGTGATCTTCTGCATGTCTGTCCTCCTGTGTGTGTGTGTGTGTGATCTACTGCAGTCTCTTTCCTCCTGTGTGTGTGTGTGTGTGTGTGTGTGATCTACTGCAGCCTATGTCCTCCTGTGTGTGTGTGTGATCTCCTGCATGTCTGTCCTCCTGTGTGTGTGTGATCTACTGCAGTCTCTTTCCTCCTGTGTGTGTGTGATCTACTGCAGCCTATGTCCTCCTGTGTGTGTGTGATCTACTGCAGTCTCTGTCCTCCTGTGTGTGTGTGATCTACTGCAGTCTCTGTCCTCCTGTGTGTGTGTGTGTGTGTGTGTGAGATCTCCTGCAGTCTCTGTCGTCCTGCGGGTGTGTGTGTATGATCTCCTGCAGTGTGTATCCTTCTTCATGTGTCTGTGTATGATCTTGTGCATTGTCTGCCCTCTTGTGTGTGTCTGTGTATGATCTCCTGCAGTCTCTGTTCTCCTGGAGGTGTGTGATTTCCAGTAGTATCTGTCCTCCTGCATGTATGTGATCTCCTGCAAGCTCTGTCCTCCTGCATGTATGTGATCTCCTGCAAGCTCTGTCCTCCTGCGTGTGTGTGATCTCCTGCAGTTTGTGTCCTCCTGTGTGTGTGATCTCCTGAAGTGTCTGTCCTCCTGCAGGTGTGCATGATCTATTGCAGTCTTCTGTCCTCTTGTGGGTGTGTGTGATCTCCTGCAGTCTCTGTCCTTCTGCGTGTGTGTGATCTCCTGCAGTGTCTATCCTACTGCGGGTGTGTGTGATCTCCTGCAGTCTCTGTCCTCCTGTGGATGTGCATGATCTCCTGAAGTCTATGTCCTCCTGTGGGTTTGCGCGATCACCTGCAGTGTCTGTCCTCCTGTTGGTGTGTATATGATCTCTTTCAGTATCTGTCCTCCTGTGTGTGTCTGTGTATGATCTTGTGCATTGTCTGCCCTCTTGCATGTGTCTGTGTATGATCTCCTGCAGTGTGTGTCCTCTTGCGTGTGTCTGTGTATGATCTCCTGCAGTGTGTGTCCTCCTACGTGTGTCTGTGTATGACCTCCTGCACTGTCTGCCCTCTTGCATGTGTCTGTGTATGATCTCCTGTAGTGTGTGTGTGTCCTCCTGCGTGTGTCTGTGTATGATCTCCTGCACTGTGTGTCCTCCTGCATTTGTCTGTGTATGATCTCCTGCAGTGTGTGTCCTCCTGTGTGTGTCTGTGTATGATCTGTGTATACCTGGGAAATCTTATATTTTGTCTCCCCGGCGGGGAGTCCTGTTGTACAGCTGTGGGGAGAAAAATGACGCAATTTGCGTCACAAGGGGCGGGGCTTAATCTTCATGCAAAAAGTGGTAAAAATAGTTTATGGAAGGAAAAGAATTGTGCAGGAGTTGGAGGAACAGACAGGGAAGGCGCAGAAGTGGGCAGAGTTATGTGTTGCTCCAAGGGTTTAGCTGCACGTTGTCCGACCAGAAAGTGGGAGTGAGGAGGATTATTATACAGCAGAAAAGTGATCAGACAGTGGAAGTGCGGGTACTATGTGGTAAGGCAGCAGCGGAGGAAGCAGTCGCAGTGTGTGTGACAGTCATGGAGTGGAGGTGGCCTCCTCTGCACTATGAGTGTCAGACAGTGCAGTAGTTTATTCCAGTGCTGTGCTTGATAAATTGGGCAATAAGAAAGACAGACAATAGCGTGAGAAATAAGTTTCCTATCGGCAGCAGGTGGTGGCGGTGTTCTTGTTCAGTGTTGGTTTTCTGTAGGCCTGCATGCAAGTGTCCAGCGGTAAGAAACAGAGTGGAGAAAGTGAGCAGGACATGTGTGTTTTTTTTACATGCAGTGAGGTGAGTTGGCTGTGTGTGTGTAACAGACTTGTTTTCATGTTCTGCATCTGTCCAGTAAGTTTCCTGTATTCCAAGCCTCTTTTTTCATGTTGTGATCATGCTCATTCAGTTCCTTTAAGTCCAAACCTCTTTCTCATGTTCAGGAGGAAGCTGAGGGAGGGGAAACTCTTTGCAGAGGCAGCTGCCCACTCCTGTCAAATTCACGCCCCTCTGTATCTCCAGAACTGGCAGTAGGGAGTTGCTATAAATAAATCCTCCTTACTGTCGCCCTGGGAGCGTGTGCTAGAGACACAGAAGTCTTCTTTTATAATATAGATAAGATGTATATTGCATGGTGTATACTGCTGAGTAACACTAGGGCACATTCACTGCTGTGAGACATTTTATCGAAAAGTTATTGCAGCTAAAACTTGGCTTTTTTGGGGGTGCAGTTCCTTCATGGCCTGAACTTTTACAGTGATGCTGTTGCTACAACAACCTGAAGAGGTTTATTGTCACTGACAATACTTATCCATAGACTGGTGTAACAACAGCCCGCAATTCAGGCCACGTACTGTTCTAATCCTATATAATAATTCCCCAAGGATGTTTGTCAGAAGCCGTCATGTGCAGTAGAGACTGCCCGCACCACGGCTGATACGGAGGGGGCGCTCCGAATTCAGACCAGAGTCCTCTCTGTGCACCTTCCTGGGACCGCTTGGTGGCGCGGGCAGTCTCTACTGCACATGACTACTGCGGTGGCACTGTGGCACATGTAAATGGGCTTTTCTACTAGTACTAAAATATACAGAAATCTCAGTGAATATTCACACCAATCAGTTAGAAATGGTATTTATGGCTCATCACTTCCTAGTAAATATTCCCTACAATCTACATACTCCTTAAAGCTGCTGATAAAGACATAATCTATGGTTGCACACACAAGGGAGGACGATGATATGGGACAATGAGCTCTAATGTAATTAATTTGCAGATTTAAGTACAGAGTTAAGCAACGTTGAATGTAAGTGCCACTAACAGTGCATGTTTCCAGGATATCTCTGCTTGATAATAGGTAGAACAACGAAAGGACAATTAATACCGTTTGCATTTTAATAATGACCTCCCACTTACTGTGCTACCTCTGTAAAATCCTAACGACCTTTATTTAAGAGATAAGACTTTGAATCAGTCCATGGGGGTGGACATGACAGCTGCTACTAGAATTTTCAGGCTGAGTTCATGAGTCTACTTAAAGGGATAGTAATACTTAAAGGGATAGTAATACTTGCAGATTACTAATCCCCATATTGTAGCTTTGTTAAAAAAAAACTTATTGCCCCCTGTGTCATCTCTCAATCCCTTATGGTTTGAGAGATGATAGCGCTCAAAGTTCCCCCTCCCTCTCCCTTCCCTGACTGAAAGCTGACTGCAGGGATATCCGGTATTACTTGCATCAGGTGGCTCTGCAGCATTTCTGAGATCGCGTTTATAAAAAAGAAATCTTTCACTAAAACGGTCTTCTACGTGTGCTTGCAAACCAATCACAAACCAAGCACAAACCAAGCACACGTAGAAGACCGTTTTAGTGAAAGATTTCTTTTTTATAAACGCGATCTCAGCTCAGCTGCAGAGCCGCCTGATGCACATAAGACTGCCGTACGACAGCTTCCCCTGCAGTCAGCGTTCAGTCAGGGAAGGGGGGGGACTTTGAGTGCTATCATCTCTCAGACCATAAGGGTCTGAGAGATGACACTGGGGGCAATAAGTTTCTTTTTAACAAAGCTACAATATGGGGATTAGTAATTTGCAAGTATTACTATTAGTGATGAGCGAGCACCCCAATGCTCGGGTGTTTGGGTGCTCTGACCGAGCACCCCCGGAGGCTCGAGTGCTCGGCCGAGCACCCGAGCCCCATTGAAGTCAATGGGAGGACTCGAGCATTACACCAGGCACCCCCTGCTCTGATGAGGGGAGGGTGCCTGGTCCATAGGAAAAGGGCAGAAAAGGATGGAAACACCACAGAAATGGTTCAGGGACAGCATAGGGAGGATGTCTGGATGCATCTTGGACTCCAACGTCGCTGCTGGGAACGATCTTTCGCCCGTAGTACGCCATTTTTACTGACTGACCGTAAAACACACAAAAAGGCAGATAAAAACGACTTTAGGTGAAAAATTGTTACCAAACAGTATTTGCTGTATATTTACTTGTATATCATCTGCAAATTCTCCCAAAAATTTCCTCGATTTTTCTGAACTGAGGCCATGATAAAGAGGGAAACGTGCGCAGAGGCAAATTCTCCCAAAAATTTCCTTGATTTTTCTGAACTGAGCCCATGATTAAGAGGGAAACGTGCGCTGAGCCGACCATCTAAAACATTATGGGTGAGGGTCTGCTGCGGAGCTGACCATCCTAAACATTATATGCGAAGGCCCGCTAGTGAGCTGACGCTATAAAACATTATATGAGAGGGCCCGCTAGAGAGCTGACCCAATAAAACATTATATGAGAAGGCCCGCTGGTGAGCTGACCTATACAAAAATTGTCAAACAGCGCCCGCTGGTGAGCTGGCCCTATATAAAAATTATATCACAGGGCCCGCTGGTGAGCTGGCCCTATATAAAAATTATATCACAGGGCCCGCTGGTGAGCTGGCCCTATATAAAAATTATATCACAGGGTATATGGAAGAGAGTCAACCATATACCCGTTTTTTGGGTGGAAGGGGTGAATGGGAATACAGAGTATTCCCATCATTGTAAATAACATATATAAAGTGAGTTTATGTTCCCCCGGGGCTTTCCTCCAGTGGAGTGGAGAAGTCAGGGGAAATCCAGGCCTTGTTCTTTTTTATAAGTGTCAACCTATCAGCATTGTCGGTGGAAAGGCGGATACGCTTATCTGTTATGATGCCACCAGCAGCACTAAATACCCGCTCAGACAGAACGCTGGCAGCAGGGCAGGCCAGCACCTCCAAGGCGTAGAGTGCCAGTTCATACCACGTGTCCAGCTTGGACACCCAGTAGTTGTAAGGCACAGAGGGATCATTGAGGACGCTGACACGGTCTGCTACGTACTCCTTCACCATCTTCCAAAACTTTTCCCTCCTTGTGACACTAGGCTGCGCATCAGGGTGAGGGTGCTGGCGGGGTGTCATGAAGGTGTCCCACGCCTTGGAGAGTGTTGCCCTGCCTTTGTCGGAACTGCTGTGTGCTCCCCTTTTCTCCCCTTCTCGGTTGGCCAAGGTAGCACGTACTCTGCCGCCAGCGTTGTCAGATGGAAAATTTTGGAGCAATTTTTCGACAAGAACCTTCTGGTATTGCACCATTTTGCTTGTCCTCTCCACCAGAGGAATGAGAGATGAGAAATTCTCTTTGTAGCGGGGGTCCAGAAGGGTGAACACCCAGTAATCCGTGTTGTCTAAAATGCGTATAACGCGTGGGTCACGGGAAAGGCAGCCTAACATAAAGTCAGCCATGTGTGCCAGAGTACCAACAGGCAAGATTTTGCTGTCCTCACCAGGACGATGACTCTCAATCTCCTCATCCTCTTCCTCCTCTTCTGCCCACCCACGCTGAAGAGATGGAACTAAAGTTCCATGGCTACCCTCTGTAGCGGAGGCAACCGTGTCTTCCTCCTCCTCCTCCTCCTCCTCCGCCTCCTCCAATTGTCGCTGAGAAGACGAAGTGAGGGTGCTCTGGCTATCACCTTGTGTAAGCTCTTCCTCCCGCATTTCCACCTCTTCCACATGCAAAGCGTCGGTTTTAATTGTGAGCAGCGAGCGTTTCAGTAGACACAGAAGTGGGATGGTTACACTGATAATAGCGTTATCGCCGCTCACCATCTGTGTCGATTCCTCAAAATTGCGTAAAACCTCACAGAGGTCTGACATCCATTCCCACTCCTCACTTCTGATTACAGGAAGTTGAACGGAGAGGCGACGACCGTGTAACAGCTGGTACTCCACTACTGCCCTCTGCTGCTCACAAAGCCGGGCCAACATGTGGAAGGTGGAGTTCCAGCGCGTGCTCACGTCACACAGCAGCCGGTGAGCTGGCAATTGTAAGCGCTGCTGCAGCTTCAACAGGCCGGCTGAAGCTGTAGATGACTTACGGAAATGTGCACACACGCGGCGCACCTTGGTCAAGAGATCATGCAAATTGGGGTAGGTTTTTAGAAATCGCTGAACCACTAAATTAAATACATGCGCTAGGCATGGTACGTGTGTGAGCTTGCCGAGCTCCAAAGCCGCCACCAAGTTACGCCCATTATCACACACAACCATGCCTGGTTGCAGGTTGAGTGGCGAGAGCCACTGCTCGGTCTGGTGACTAATCCCCTGCAACAGCTCTGAGGCCGTGTGCTGTTTGTCCCCAAGGCAGATCAGCTTCAGCACGGCCTGTTGACGCTTCCCCACTGCAGTGCTACACTGCTTTCAGCTACCGGCTGATGGGTGAGTGGCGCTGCGCGCAGAGAATTCGGAGGTGGAAACGGAGGAGGAGGAGCCAATAACGTAGGTGCTGGAGGAAACCCTGATGGAGGTAGGGCCCGCAATCCTCGGCGTGGGTAGCACCTGTGCCATCCCAGGGTCCGAGTCGCTCCCAGCCTCCACGACATTCACCCAGTGTGCCGTCAGGGAAATGTAGCGTCCCTGGCCACAAGCACTTGTCCATGTGTCAGACGTTAAGTGGACCTTCCCAGTAACTGCGTTGGTCAGGGCACGGGTGATGTTACGGGACACATGGTGGTGTAAGGCGGGGACGGCACACCGGGAAAAGTAGTGGCGGCTGGGGACATCATACCGAGGGACAGCTGCTGCCATCAGGCTGCGGAAGGACTCAGTCTCCACAAGCCTAAATGGCAGCATTTCGATGGCCAGTAATTTGGAAAGGTGTGAGGTTAGTGCTATGGCCTGTGGGTGGGTGGCTGGGTATTTTCGCTTGCGCTCAAATGCCTGGGGTAACGACATTTGGACGCTGTGCTGGGACAGGGAAGTGGATGTGGTCGCTGATGGTGCTTCAGATGGTACAGGTGCAGGGCGGGAGGTATGCGGGCCTGCGCCTTCGACAGGCGATTGGCCGGCACCGAAAACAGGGGAAGAGGAGGCAGTGGTGTGGCCTGCAGACACAGATGGGCGATCCAGGCGTTCCTCCCACTTATTACGGTGCTTGGATGCCATGTGTCGGATCATGCTGGTGGTGGTGAGGTTTCTAGTGTTCATGCCTCGGCTCATTCTGGTGTGGCACAGGTTGCAAACTACAATTCTTTTGTCGTCCGCACTTTCCTTAAAAAAACGCCATACCGCGGAACACCTACCCCTTGGCAAGGTAGATTTACGCAAGGGGGTGCTCCGTGGAACATTTGCGGGCCGGTTTGGTGCGGTCCGCCTTCTTTCTGTAGCCACACCACTGCCTCTTCCAGCCTGTTGCGGTGCTGCAGATGGCTCACCCTCAGGACTGCTGTCATCGCTCGGCTCTACACCTTCCCAGGTGGGGTCAGTCACCTCATCGTCCACCAAGTCCTCCTCCACTTCCTCACTCTGATCATCCTCCTCATGTCTTGATCCCACCACATACTCAGTCATTGACAACTGTATATCATCCTCCTCATCAAGGTCTTGAGACAGTAATAGTGGTTGATTTAATGGCAACTGTGTCTCATCATCATCATCATCCACTACTTCCTTTGACCTTAAATGCCGTTCACATCTGTCATCTTCTTGTGATTGGGTACCCTCTAGAGGTTGTGAATCAGGGCACAAGATGTCATGTTCCTCTGCAAGCGTGCTTGGAGAGAGGGTCAAATGAAGGATTGGTGATGAGACGAGCTCCTCACTATATCCCAGTGTGGGATCACTTCTTTGACCAGACCCTCTATGGTGGGAGGAAGGATGATCAGAGTGAGGATTATGTTGACCAGACTCTTGGCTACTGAGAGTGGACTTGGTGGAAGACAGGGTGGTGCTTAACCGACTGGAAGCAGTATCAGCTGACATCCAACCGACCACCTGTTCGCAGTGGTCGGACCTCGAGAGTGATGTCCTGCGACGCCCTGTAAAATGAGACATGAAGCTAGGTATGGTGGATGTCTTTCTGTCTTGTGCTCTGGCACCAGGCGCAGTTTCTACGCGTTCTGACCCGCGCCCTGAACTATCAGGATCACGTCCACTTCCCCGTCCCTTTTTACCCGCCTTCTTCATATTACACGGAATATGTGCTGCAAATCTGCAACTGTGCACAGTACACAGAATGTGCTGCTAAACTGCGGCGACGCACACTGAATGGAATATGTGACTTTGATATTTTACAGTTTGAAGACTTAACAGTATTTTTTCCTATTCTGCAACTGTGCACAGTACACAGAATGTGCTGCTAAACTGCGGCTACGCACAGTGAATGGAATATGTGACTTTGATATTTTACAGTTTGAAGACTTAACAGTATTTTTTCCTATTCTGAAACTGTGCACAGTACACAGAATGTGCTGCTAAACTGCGGCGACGCACAGTGAATGGAATATGTGACTTTGATATTTTACAGTTTGAAGACTTAACAGTATTTTTTCCTATTCTGAAACTGTGCACAGTACACAGAATGTGCTGCTAAACTGCGGCGACGCACACTGAATGGAATATGTGACTTTGATATTTTACAGTTTGAAGACTTAACAGTATTTTTTCCTATTCTGCAACTGTGCACAGTACACAGAATGTGCTGCTAAACTGCGGCTACGCACAGTGAATGGAATATGTGACTTTGATATTTTACAGTTTGAAGACTTAACAGTATTTTTTCCTATTCTGCAACTGTGCACAGTACACAGAATGTGCTGCTAAACTGCGGCTACGCACAGTGAATGGAATATGTGACTTTGATATTTTACAGTTTGAAGACTTAACAGTATTTTTTCCTATTCTGCAACTGTGCACAGTACACAGAATGTGCTGCTAAACTGCGGCGACGCACAGTGAATGGAATATGTGACTTTGATATTTTACAGTTTGAAGACTTAACAGTATTTTTTCCTATTCTGAAACTGTGCACAGTACACAGAATGTGCTGCTAAACTGCGGCGACGCACACTGAATGGAATATGTGACTTTGATATTTTACAGTTTGAAGACTTAACAGTATTTTTTCCTATTCTGAAACTGTGCACAGTACACAGAATGTGCTGCTAAACTGCGGCGACGCACACTGAATGGAATATGTGACTTTGATATTTTACAGTTTGAAGACTTAACAGTATTTTTTCCTATTCTGAAACTGTGCACAGTACACAGAATGTGCTGCTAAACTGCGGCGACGCACACTGAATGGAATATGTGACTTTGATATTTTACAGTTTGAAGACTTAACAGTATTTTTTCCTATTCTGAAACTGTGCACAGTACACAGAATGTGCTGCTAAACTGCGGCGACGCACACTGAATGGAATATGTGACTTTGATATTTTACAGTTTGAAGACTTAACAGAATGTGCTCTAATCTGCAACTTTGCACACTAAACAGAATGTGCTCTAATCTGCAACTTTGCACACTAAACAGAATGTGCTCTAATCTGCAACTTTGCACACTAAAAAGAATGTGCTGCTAATCTGCAACTTTGCACACTGAACAGAATGTGCTCTAATCTGCAACTTTGCACACTAAACAGAATGAGCTCTAATGTGCAACTTTGCACACTAAACAGAATATATGAAGTTTTTTTTTTTTGTTTTTTTTCCCCACACACAAAATAAACTGCTGCCCCCACACACAGTAGTCCTAAAAAGGACTTTTGGGTCTTTTTTTTTTTTCAAAATCGCTTTTCTTCTCCCTACACTGACTTTCCCTTCCTATCCTCATCTCTCCCTGGCTAAGACTGAGCCGAACTCGCTGGTCAGGTGCTATACAGCACCCGATCATGGGTTCTGGCCAGCCAATCAGTGTAATGCCAGCAGCCAACATGGCTGCTGGCATTACACTGATGTCAGAGCCTCCCTGCATGTTTATTGGCTGCGCAGCAGCCGCGAAACGTGCGGGGAGGAGACCCGAACATGGCGGGCGAGCACATGCGGTACTCGTACGAGTACCGCCATGTGCCGAGCAGAGCGATGCTCGAGCCGAACCGAGCATCGGCCGAGCATGCTCGCTCAACACTAATTACTATCCCTTTAAGTATTACTATCCCTTTAAAGGACCTTTCACTGTAATTCAAGTTTGCAGATTTAAAAACTGTAGTAAAAACTCCCTATGTGTCATGTTGAAGGGATAGTTGAAAAAAATGCAGCTCCGGTTAATCCTCATATAACGTGGACCATGTAGAGATGTATTGCAACATTTTCCGATTTGTAGTTGAGCAGTAATTGAATTCTAAGATGTCCCCCTCCCTCCCCTTCTATCTCCTGTATGTCCCCTCAGATGTGGAACCCGCTCATGTGACCAGACAGCGTGCAGAGAGGGACAATCTTCATCTGTTGAAGACGGAGGGCAGGATTTTCCTTATCACAACATGAAAAGACAAGAAAGAAGAAAACACCTAATAGTGCAACATTGTATATAATATTGTTACACAAACAGTAACAGCTACACTCACATTCACTCCTGGTCAGAGTGACGCTTACGCACCATCCGACTAATATGCCTCCAGGGAGAATTAGCCGTCTCCGTTCTGATTCAGTGCGGTGTGTCCGGGTCACCGCGTTCCGATGTATTATGATGAGGATAAACCTGTCTCTCCTCCCGATATATAGGATAAATTATTTGCTCTTATTCCAACAGGTATATATCTCTTGTTTTAATTATTTCTCTTTCCTCTTCTTTGCTGAAGCGACTGGAAGAACAAGACGACTGCGGATGTCACCGGAAGCAAAGAGGAGGAAAGAGACGTATGTACCTGTTGGAATAAGAGCCAACTAATGAATCCTATGTATCGGGAGGAGAGACAGACTCCTGAGGAAGTGGTATTATACCACGAAACGCGTAGGTATTAGAGTAGTTTTTTATCCTTATATCGCTTATTATAGAGATTTTTAAGCTTATTTTTAGCGCTGTCAGTGCAATATATTTATTTTTTGTTTATTTGTGCAATAAATACTTTTTGGAGGAATTTTGGCTCCAGTGTGCGGTCCATATATCTCTGGGGACATTATATTATACATATAGACCCACCAGGTGTTTGTGGCCCCTCCTTGTTACTATACTGATCAGTCCAGTTCCCCAGTATTACGGGTATCTAGTCACTCATCAGATACAGAGTATCTCATTGGATTGATTAGGTGGAACATCGGGAGATCCTTTTCCATCTCCTCTGGGTGAAGTGGAATACTAGTATCCTGACTGGAGGAACAGCGGACAATATAGGAGGAAGTGTCACAGATACCCGCTCTGGGGGTGACCCAGTGGAGTCTTCTATACCGTGAGGCTGGGTTTTGCCTCATGTAAATGTGAGTAACCAGTCTATGTGCTCACAGGTGGAGGAATTTTATTTGGCATCTCAGTCTGCATTTAGAGCGTGTGCGCCTCTTTTTATGTTTGTTTTTTGTCTACATGTATTGGGAGTCGAGTGTCGGCGGCTGACGTTCGGAGGAAGCACCGTGAACTGAGCCAGGAAAAGAGGGGAAAAGCTATTCTAGAGACTTTCATATTTCTTTATAGTTCTTAACTGAACAGGTGATATTGTGTGTGGAAGTGAGCGCTGATACATAAAGGGACGGGAGAGTCAGGTTTATCCTCCTCGTAATACATCGGAACACGGTGACCCGGACACACCGCACTGAATCAGAACGGAGACGGGCCGAATCTCTCCGGAGCCATATTAGCTGGATGGTGCGTAAGCGTCACTCTGACCAGGAGTGAATGTGAGTGTAGGTTTTACCCTCTGTGTAATAATATTACATACAATGTTGCACTATTAAGTGCGTCCTTCTTTCTTGTCTTTTCATGCTGTCATATCTGTGCCACTTGGTAGACTGAGATACTATAGACGGCTACCAGAGTAATAGGATTTGGAGAGATCCTGCTACTGACACTGGGGACAGATATTACCCCAGAAGCTTTCATCAGCAGGGAGGTGCACAGACATTTTGGGGGGCGGGGGCTCAAGGTGTAAGCAGAGATGATCCGACACGCAAGAGGAGAAGACCCGGCAGCACGTATAAAGGACCCGGCCGGCATGTTAAAGGGACCTTACACTGAAAAAGGACCTGGACGTAAGAGGAGAGGAGAGCAACCCCCACCCCAGTAATCAAAATTGAAAAACGGACTTGGATAAGACAAAATCGGACTGATTACATTTTTTTTTTTTTTTTTTTTTTTTTTTTTTGTTAAAAGGGCACGAGGGCACTTTGGACAAAAAGGACAGGTGCTCAAGCCCCCCTTGGTGTCTATGTGTGCACGTGCCTGTTCGTCAGCCATTTCTTCTGTGAGTATGCACCTAAAGGGTGATCACTAGTACATGTGACTGATACACACAGGGGCGTCTTTTTTGTGTGTTCTCCCATTGTTCTAATTCCAGGATTTTCCATATGTTCACTGAAGATTGTCCCTCACTTCGCTCCATCCGGCCGGCTTAGAGAGGCAGCGTGAAAGGGGAGGGAGGGGGATACTTTAGAACTGAATTACTGATAAACTACATATAAAAACATATTGAAATACAGCGCTCCGTGGCCCACGTTATATGAGGATTAATTGGAGTTGCATTTTTTTTCAGCTATTACTGTCCTTTTAACCAAAAGACCAGTAAACGTACAGTTTAGGACATATTCATACTGGGTATTGTATGCTTACTGTGGTAACTGTTCTGCACATGTGATGGTTCATATGGTAATGAAGCTCTGAGCAGCAACAGGAGATTTTCTCTTTCACTTTTCCCAGAAGTAGAAGTGTGGATATCTCCTAAACTAGACACATAGGCAGTTTTTAATGGACTTTTCAAATATTAAAAGAAATTAAGGTCCTAATAATAGGTCCTAATAATAAGCTTCATCGGGAACATGTATGTGACGTGTCCTGCTGTGTATCTGTGCAGGATTGTATGGGCGGTGGTCAGATCCATCAGGGGCTCTACCATACATGCTGAGATCATGATTTCCATGATTTTTGCTATGATAATTGCTTATTAATAATAAATCTGTAATTACCTGTGTGGCTTTCTGTTTATTTATTTTGGAATCCAAAAGAATCCTTGAAACAAGGTGATATTAGGTGTCCATACCTCCCAAGTGTCCCCCTTTAGGAGATATTAGGGGTCTGTCCCTCCCAAGTGTCCCTCTTTAGGAGATATTAGGGTCCATACCTCCCAAGTGTCCCCCTTTAGGAGATATTAGGGCTCTGTACCTCGCAAGTGTCCCTCTTTAGGAGATATTAAGGGTCTGTACCTCCCAGGTGTCCCTCTTTAGGAGATATTAGGGGTCCGTACCTCCCAAGTGTCCCTCTTTAGGGGATATTAGGGGTCTGTACCTCTCATGTGTCCCTCTTTAGGAGATATTAGGGGTCCGTACCTCACAAGTGTCCCTCTTTAGGAGATATTAGGGGTACATTCCTCCCAAGTGTACCTCTTTAGGAGATATTAGGGGTCCGTACCTCCCAAGTGTCCCTCTTTAGGAGATATTAGGGGTCTGTACCTACCAAGTGTCCCTCTTTAGGAGATATTAGGGGTCCGTACCTCCCAAGTGTCCCTCTTTATAAGAGATATTAGGGGTCCATACCTCCCAAGTGTCCCTCTTTAGGAGATATTAGGGCTCTGTACCTCGCAAGTGTCCCTTTTTAGGAGATATTAGGGGTCCGTACCTCCCAAGTGTCCCTCTTTAGGAGATATTAAGGATCCATACCTCCCAAGTGTCCCTCTTTAGGAGATATTAGGGGTCTGTACCTCCCAAGTGTCCCTCTTTAGTAGATATTAGGGGTCCGTACCTCCCAAGTGTCCCTCTTTAGGAGATATTAGGGATCCATAACTCCCAAGTGTCCCTCTTTAGGAGATATTAGGGGTCTGTACCTCGCAAGTGTCCCTCTTTAGGAGATATTAGGGATCCATAACTCCCAAGTGTCCCTCTTTAGGAGATATTAGGGCTCTGTACCTCCCAAGTGTCCCTCTTTAGGAGATATTAGGGGTCTGTACCTCCCAAGTGTCCCTCTTTAGGAGATATTAAGGGTCTGTACTTCCCAGGTGTCCCTCTTTAGGAGATATTAGGGGTCCGTACCTCCCAAGTGTCCCTCTTTAGGGGATATTAGGGGTCTGTACCTCTCATGTGTCCCTCTTTAGGAGATATTAGGGGTCTGTACCTACCAAGTGTCCCTCTTTAGGAGATATTAGGGGTCTGTACCTACCAAGTGTACCTCTTTAGGAGATATTAGGGGTCCGTACCTCCCAAGTGTCCCTCTTTAGGAGATATTAGGGGTCTGTACCTACCAAGTGTCCCTCTTTAGGAGATATTAGGGGTCCGTACCTCCCAAGTGTCCCTCTTTATAAGAGATATTAGGGGTCCATACCTCCCAAGTGTCCCTCTTTAGGAGATATTAGGAGTCTGTACCTACCAAGTGTCCCTCTTTAGGAGATATTAGGGGTCCGTACCTCCCAAGTGTCCCTCTTTATAAGAGATATTAGGGGTCCATACCTCCCAAGTATCCCTCTTTAGGAGATATTATGGGTCCGTACTTCCCAAGTGTCCATCTTTAGGAGACATTAGGGGTCTATACCCCAAACACCCACTTGGGACTAGATTAGAAATGGCTCCAGAGGGCTTTTTTTTTGCCTTCCTCTGGATCAACAGGTGTGTTTTTGGCATTGATGGACACATGTCTTTTTTCAGCCTTATCTACTATGTTACTATGTTAAGTGTCCTTCTTTAGGAGATATTAGGGGTCTGTACTTCCCAACTGTCCCTCTTTAGGAGATATTAGGGTACATTCCTCACAAGTGTCCCTCTTTAGGAGATATTAGGGGTCTGTACCTCCCAAGTGTCCCTCTTTAGGAGATATTAGGGGTCCATACCTCCCAAGTGTCCCTCATTAGGATATATTAGGGGTCTGTACCTCCCAACTGTCCCTCTTTAGGAGATATTAGGGGTCCATACCTCCCAAGTGTCCCTCTTTAGGAGATATTAGGGGTCTGTACCTCCCAAGTGTCCCTCTTTAGGAGATATTAGGGGTCTGTACCTCCCAAGTGTCCCTCTTTAGGAGATATTAGGGGTCCGTACCTCCCAAGTGTCCCTCTTTAGGAGATATTAGGGGTCTGTACCTCCCAAGTGTCCCTCTTTATAGGAGATATTAGCGGTCTGTACCTCCCAAGTGTCCCTCTTTAGGAGATATTAGGGTTCCGTACCTCCCAAGTGTCCCTCTTTAGGAGATATTAGGGGTCTGTACCTCCCAAGTGTCCCTATTTAGGAGATATTAGGGTCTGTACCTCCCAAGTGTCCCTATTTAGGAGATATTAGGGTCTGTACCTCCCAAGTGTCCCCTATTTAGTAGATATTAGGGGTCTGTACCTCCCAAGTGTCCCTCTTTAGGAGATATTAGTGGTCCATACCTCCCACGTGTCCCTCTTTAGGAGATATTAGGGGTCTGTACCACCCAAGTGTCCCTCTTTATAGGAGATATTAGGGGTCTGTACCACCCAAGTGTCCCTCTTTAGGAGATATTAGGGGTACACACCTCCCAAGTGTCCCTCTTTATGAGATGTTAGGGGTCTGTACCTCCCAAGTGTCCCTCTTTAGGAGATATTAGGGGTCTGTACCTCCCAAGTGTCCCTCTTTAGGAGATATTAGGGGTCTGTACCTCCCACGTGTCCCTCTTTATAGGAGATATTAGGGGTCTGTACCACCCAAGTGTCCCTCTTTAGGAGATATTAGGGGTACACACCTCCCAAGTGTCCCTCTTTATGAGATGTTAGGGGTCTGTACCTCCCAAGTGTCCCTCTTTAGGAGATATTAGGGGTCCATTCCTCCCAAGTGTCCCCCTTTAGGAGATATTAGGGGTCCATACCTACCAAGTGTCCCTCTTTAGGAGATATTAGGGGTCTGTACCTCCCAAGTGTCCCCTCTTTAGGAGATATTAGGGGTCTGTACCTCCCAAGTGTCCCTCTTTAGGAGATATTAGGGGTCCGTACCTCCCAAGTGTCCCTCTTTAGGAGATATTAGGGGTCTGTACCTCCCAAGTGTCCCTCTTTAGGAGATATTAGGGGTCTGTACCTCCCAAGTGTCCCTCTTTAGGAGATATTAGGGTTCTGTACCTCCCAAGTGTCCCTCTTTAGGAGATATTAGGGGTCTGTACCTCCCAAGTGTCTCTCTCTTTAGGAGATATTAGGGGTCTGTACCTCCCAAGTGTCCCCTATTTAGTAGATATTAGGGGTCTGTACCTCCCAAGTGTCCCTCTTTAGGAGATATTAGGGGTCCATACCTCCCACGTGCCCCTCTTTAGGAGATATTAGGGATATATACCTCCCACGTGTCCCTCTTTAGGAGATATTAGGGGTCTGTACCACCCAAGTGTCCCTCTTTATAGGAGATATTAGGGGTCTGTACCACCCAAGTGTCCCTCTTTAGGAGATATTAGGGGTCTGTACCTCCCAAGTGTCCCTCTTTAGGAGATATTAGGGGTCTGTACCTCCCACGTGTCCCTCTTTATAGGAGACTAGTTGAACAGCCCGTTACACGGGCCACAGTGCCTCTGGCAGCCGGTCGCGGGGCAGTCACATGCAGTGGAGACTGCCCGCACCTCGGCTGAATCAGAGCTGGACGCTCCTTCGGAGCGCTCAGCTCTGTATCAGCCGCGGCGCGGGCAGTCTCCACTGCGTGTGACTGCCGCACGCGCAGCAGTGTCTACTGCGCATGTCGGGCGTTACACACAACTTGGCGAATTATTATATAGGATATTAGGGGTCTGTACCACCCAAGTGTCCCTCTTTAGGAGATATTAGGGGTACACACCTCCCAAGTGTCCCTCTTTATGAGATGTTAGGGGTCTGTACCTCCCAAGTGTCCCTCTTTAGGAGATATAGGGGTCCATACCTCCCAAGTGTCCCCCTTTAGGAGATATTAGGGGTCCATACCTACCAAGTGTCCCTCTTTAGGAGATATTAGGGGTCTGTACCTCCCAAGTGTCCCCTCTTTAGGAGATATTAGGGGTCTGTACCTCCCAAGTGTCCCTCTTTAGGAGATATTAGGGGTCCGTACCTCCCAAGTGTCCCCTCTTTAGGAGATATTAGGGGTCTGTACCTCCCAAGTGTCCCCCTTTAGGAGATATTAGGGGTCCATACCTACCAAGTGTCCCTCTTTAGGAGATATTAGGGGTCTGTACCTCCCAAGTGTCCCTCTTTAGGAGATATTAGGGGTCTGTACCTCCCAAGTGTCCCTCTTTAGGAGATATTAGAGGTGCATAGAGATTATAGATATATATATAAGTTCTGATCACTGGTGCTGTACATTTATATACTGTTGATGCTGACAGGTTGGGACTAGCAGTTATTAACTAGTAAAAGACTGAACTGTAACCCTTGGAGTACCAGAGGGGTGTGCAAAAATTGGTTCACAATGCTTTGTGCACCATCTATAACACTCAAATGGTTATTATACATTGTTTTTTTTATATTTTTAATATTATTATTCATACAAACTCCAAAACAAATAGATATAATAATACTAATAACGATAAATATATATATATATATATATATATATATATATATATATATATATATATACACACACACATATATAAGGGGCTGATAATTCGATTTCATATTAGATCTGACGTCTGGTAATGTTACAGCCTTTATCAGCAGATATAGAATAGTGGAGTCTGTCAGACAATAAAACACCCTCTGATGTTAATTAATGACGCATGTGGATTGCGGTGTCTAGTTCATTACTGTCCAAATGACTGGAGACTTTTTAATGGTTCGTTAATCACAAAAATTGCCAACTAGGATAGTGCAGTATATTATTTATTGAACAGGGAGGTAACGTATGAACACAATGCTTATGGTATCCTGAGATGTTAAAGGGATAGTAACACTTCGTTTTAACTTTATTTTATTTTGTAGGCATTAAAAAAACATGAAGAATGATATAAGTCTTATCTCTCAAACCTTTATGGTTTATGAGATATTCACAAGCAAAGTTCCCCTCCCCGCCCCTTTTACCTAGTGTAAGTCATCTCTTCTCAGATGTGAGTCTGGTTGTATGACAGTACAGATAACAGAAGGGGACAATTTTCTTTGTATGAAAACAATGAAAGCCCTTCCCCCCTTGACAAGTTTTTCAGCTTTTTCCCTTATCTTAATTGAAGATTGTCCCTCTCTGCAGTCTACCTGGGCACCTCCCTTCTGATCTGGTTGAACAGGGGGGGGGATACTTTGTTTGTGAATATCTCTTAAACCATAAAGGTTTCAGAGATAAGACTTATATCATTCTTCATGTTTTTTTAATGCCTACAAAATAAAATAAAGTTAAAATGAAGTATTACTATCCCTTTAAATACCATAGGAATAAGTGGCTCTTGTTATATTTAACACAGTCAGTTCCTTAGGTGCGTGTCCTCACACAGCGGTCAGGTACATCTGTACGTCATATTTGTACATTTAATCTGTTATGGCCCACTGCTAATGGGGTCTATTTACAATCTGATAAAGACTAGAGACCCCTATGAGTCGTTAAGGATAGGGAAAGGATAAATGTTTTGCCTCAAAACAAAAAAAAGTGCATAAATTTGCACTGTTTGCCTTCCGGAAGAATTCTTGCAAAAAATGCTGTTTTCCACTTTTTTCTGCAGTGACCCTCCACTTCACTGACCCCCTTCTTTTCTCCCTTTGGTACGAGAGGTGTAAGGGGATGATTTTATATGTAACGCGCTTAGTGAGTTGACATTAATCAGGAATAAGGGCAGAATACAGATTCATCTCTAGTTAAAATCAGAACGATATGTGTGTCCCAGACAGACAGACAGACGGGATCCTATGGAAATGTCGCGTTGCATACCTCTTGGCTTAAATATAAGAGAGAAACAAAATGTCACTGTAATGCTTGAACCTTTCATACCCATTTACCCTTTCAGTGCCAGAGGGGTCCGCAATGCTTTGCAATGAGTTGCGGACATCTCTGGCACTCAATGGGTTAAGGCACAGATGGAGACGTGTATATTGAATGTCGTGCTCCATTGGCGACCAGTAAGCAAGCGACATCAGAATGTCAGTGTTTCGATTGGCTCGCTATTCTGACATTGCTGCTTTGATTGTTGCAGCATTTTTATCTCGCCATATTGCCTGTCTACCCATAAGTGGAGACATTTTAAACCTTTGAGTGCCACAGGGGCACGCAACGCATTGTTTTGCAATGCATTGCGTACCCCTCTGGCGCTCAAAGGGTTAATATTGAACCAAGACAGACGCAGAGGGAGAGATGGAGGGAGAGACAAAATTTCATGGAGAGAGAGAGAGGGAGAGAGACAGAGACAGAGAGAGAGACAGAGAGAGAGAGACAGAGACAGAAAGAGAGAGACACACGGAGATACAAAATGATACCAAGAGAGAGACAGAGAGAGAGACAGAGATACAAACTGATACCAAGAGAGAGACAGAGGAGACATGGATGGAGTAATGCAGAGAAAGAGACAGACAGACAAATAAAAATACAGAGAGCGGGATTTAAATGTAAGAGATAAATGTCACCTCCTGTTTAATCAAACATTTTCCTACTGAAGTCTATGGGGAAACCTGGAGATAACAGCAGAGATAAAATTATCACCTGGAATAGAATCCAGCACTATATCTCTTCCTCTCTCTCTCACACTTTGGGCTCGATCCAAATGTTGGCGTTAAAACCAACGTGAAGAAAAAAACTACCTTCGCGAGTTAAGCAAGACCAGGTAACGTGAGATTCAAATCTTCCTTACCCAGAAAGGCTAACGAGCGGTAACCAACAAAATACACGTTAACCTTAAACCTGCGTCGCATAGAAAATCTTACCTAAAAACACACGATAAAAATGTTACCTAGCACCACAGCCAATCACAGCACTGCAAAGTATCAAGTTCAGTCAGAAAATCCAAAACCCACGTCTCCAGTTCTGAACAGCT
The DNA here is from genome assembly GCA_037306005.1 of Rhinophrynus dorsalis. Classification (NCBI taxonomy): domain Eukaryota; kingdom Metazoa; phylum Chordata; class Amphibia; order Anura; family Rhinophrynidae; genus Rhinophrynus; species Rhinophrynus dorsalis. The sequence continues at coordinate 7,436,915 of CM074721.1, forward strand.
TTCTCTGTGCTTTTCCCTACCCAGCCACTAGGGGAACACAGAGAAGGCTTTCAGCACCATGGACAGCTTTGAATGCCATAGGGATGTACACTGCTCACCCCTGTGGCATTCAAAGGGTTACAATCAATAAAATTAGTACACCAAGCACTACACAATGCCCCCTTCCACATCCCCCCCCTTAGTATGTCACATATATTGCATATATGTGACATACTAACCCCATCCTTATCCACCTCATGGACTTCCATGTAGTGGATAAATCTGTCTTTTATTCCACAATTAACCCTTTGAGTACCAGAGAGGTAGGAAAGCATTGCTTAGCATGTTTCCTACCCCTCTGGTACCCAAAGGGTTAATAGGCAAGGTATGGACTATATACCTTGCCTGTATATATGTGTGTATGTGTGTGTGTGTGTGTGTGTTTTAAACTTTTTTTTTATTAAAATACTATTATTAGACATTAGTTTAAATTAGATCTCATTCATTTTTAACCCCCTACCTCCTGTGTCCCATTGCTATTAGTACTTTTGCTCCACTCTCCTTCAAACTGAGAGTGGAGCAAAAGTACTAATAGCAAAGGGACACAGTAAGTAGGGCATTATGAATGGATGAGATCTAAGTTAACCCTTTGAGTGCCAGAGTGGTACGCAACTTATTGCAAAGCAATGCGTTGCGTACCACTCTGGCACTCAAAGGGTTAAAATACAACTGAGGGAGCAGGCTGCACTGTGACTGCAGTGCTTCCCTCATCTCCATTCATAAACACTCCCTTTGCTGCGGGTGGCTGTGAAGCCTGCAGCATAATACAGTCTAAACCTGAGGACTAGACAGCTATTGGAGGAAGCGGGAGGAGGGGACAGAGACATAGGAGGAAGCGGGTGGTAGGCTTGTATTTGCTGCCCGCTTCCTCCGATACCTCTCCTCTCGCGTTGGCATTGTGCCCGGCTGCCTGGCGTCGCCTTGTACAATTCATCCCTTTTCACAAGGCGTTGTACGAATTGCACAAGGCGACGCCAGGCAGCAGGGCACAATGCCAACGCGAGAGGAGAGGTATCGGAAGAAGCGGGCAGCAAATACAAGCCTACCACCCGCTTCCTCCCATGCCTCTCTAGTCCTCAGGGTTTTCTTATGCTGCGGGCTTCATAGCCACCCGCAGCAATGACAGTTCTTATGAATGAAGCTGAGGGAAGCGCTGCAGTCACAGTGCAGCCTGCTCCTTCAGTTGTATTTTAATCCTTTGAGTGCCAGAGTGGTACGCAACGCGGTACCACTCTGGCACTCAAAGGGTTAACTTAGATCTCATCCATTCATAATGCCCTACTTACTGTGTCCCTTTGCTATTAGTACTTTTGCTCCACTCTCCGTTTGAAGGAGAGTGGAGCAAAAGTACTAATAGCAATGGGACACAGGAGGTAGGAGGTTAAAAATGAATGAGATCTAATTTAAACTAATGTGTAATAATAGTATTTTAATAAAAAAAAAGTTTAAAACACACACACACACATACACACATATATACAGGCAAGGTATGTAGTCCATACCTTGCCTATTAACCCTTTGGGTACCAGAGGGGTAGGAAACATGTTAAGCAATGCTTTCCTACCTCTCTGGTACTCAAAGGGTTAATTGTGGAATAAAAGACAGATTTGTCACTACATGGAAGTCCATGAGGTGGATAAGGATGGGGTTAGTATGTCACATATATGCAATATATGTGACATACTAATGGGGGATGTGGAAGGGGGCATTGTGTAGTGCTTGGTGTACTAATTTTATTGATTGTAACCCTTTGAATGCCACAGGGGTGAGCAGTGCACATCCCTATGGCATTCAAAGCTGTCCATGGTGCTGAAAGCCTTCTCTGTGTTCCCCTAGTGGCTGGGTAGGGAAGCACAGAGAAAGCTGTTCAGAACTGGAGACGTGGGTTTTGGATTTTCTGACTGAACTTGATACTTTGCAGTGCTGTGATTGGCTGTGGTGCTAGGTAACATTTTTATCGTGTGTTTTTAGGTAAGATTTTCTATGCGACGCAGGTTTAAGGTTAACGTGTATTTTGTTGGTTATCGCTCGTTAGGCTTTCTGGATAAGGAAGATTTTAATCTCACGTTACCTGGTCTTGCTTAACGAGCGAAGGCAGTTTTTTTCTTCACGTTGGTTTTAACGCCAACATTTGGATCGAGCCCAAAGTGTGAGAGAGAGAGGAAGAGACATAGTGCTGGATTCTATTCCAGGTGATAATTTTATCTGTGCTTTTATCTCCAGGTTTCCCCATAGACTTCAGTAGGAAAATCTTTGATAAAACGGGAGGTAACATTTATCACCTGCAATAGAATTCAGCCCCAAGAGAGAGTGGAGGGAGGGGCAGGTAATTAATCAGAAGTGGATTAATTACACAAAGTCTTTAATAGGATGTGCGGATCATTAATGGACAAAGTAATTCTCCCACTGGGACATGAGACTCACAAAGTGATCAGCGTTTCCTTTAATCCTGTGATCAGGCGTCAGGACTGTGTTCACTGATTGGTTCAATACTACAGGACAACTGCCCCACAGGGATCAGATAAAACCTCCCTGAATTTCCACTGATTTAAATGGGGCTTAATATCCATTGATTCTAGAAAAAAATGTGTTTAGGAGACCAGACTGTGTGGTGTGTATATATGTGTATCACCCTGGTGTCCCTGTGTTTAGGAGATCAGACTGTGTGGTGTATATAGAAGTGTATCACCCTGGTGTCCCTGTGTGTAGGAGATCAGACTGTGTGGTGGGTATATAAGTGTATCACCCTGGTGTCCCTGTGTTTAGGAGACCAGACTGTGTGGTGTGTATATAAGTGTATCACCCTGGTGTCCCTGTGTTTAGGAGATCAGACTGTGTGGTGTGTATATAAGTGTATCACCCTAGTGTCCCTGTGTTTAGGAGATCAGACTGTGTGGTGTGTATATAAGTGTATCACCCTGATGTCCCTGTGTTTAGGAGATCAGACTGTGTGGTGTGTATATAAGTGTATCACCCTGATGTCCCTGTGTTTAGGAGATCAGACTGTGTGGTGTGTATAGAAGTGTATCACCCTGGTGTCCCTGTGTATAGGAGATCAGACTGTGTGGTGTGTATAGAAGTGTATCACCCTGGTGTCCCTGTGTTTAGGAGATCAGACTGTGTGGTGTGTATAGAAGTGTATCACCCTGGTGTCCCTGTGTTTAGGAGATCAGACTGTGTGGTGTGTATATAAGTGTATCACCCTGGTGTCCCTGTGTGCAGGAGATCAGACTGTGTGGTGTGTATATAAGTGTATCACCCTGGTGTCCCTGTGTTTAGGAGATCAGACAGTGTGGTGTGTATATAAGTGTATCACCCTGGTGTCCCTGTGTTTAGGAGATCAGACTGTGTGGTGTGTATATAAGTGTATCACCCTGGTGTCCCTGTGTTTAGGAGACCAGACTGTGTGGTGTGTATAGAAGTGTATCACCCTGGTGTCCCTGTGTTTAGGAGATCAGACTGTGTGGTGTGTATAGAAGTGTATCACATTGCTCCACAGCTATAAACCTCACATTAATGTCTGTATACAAGTCAGTATATATATGTCTTTATAACTTAGTCTGTGTAAGTAAAATCCTTTGGTTTTGTTTTTTCAGTTACACAAAGAGGTGTCAATATATAATGAAATAACTTTAAAATTCTTGGTAATGACCCGCCCACCAGCCACTCCCCCAGCAACACCACGTAAATACCAGTGTCCCTCTTTGGCCACTTGAAATGTTGGGAGGTGTGGAGTTAAAGTTCATTGAAGTCAGCCCCTAGTTTCCCTAGTAATTATACTGTAATGCACCTGACACCCTTGTGACTGCAGCACGTCGATGGCTTTTCCCACAGCGACAGTGGGCGGTTCGCAGATTTCCACCTGTGTGCGCACGTTCTGCTCGTAGTATGGACCAATCAGGATGTAGTTTTCTCCCCACTCGTCCATGGTAATTTTGGATTTGGTCTGGATCACAGTGTAGATGCCCCCAACTGAAAGGACATGGAAAAGTATTAATGGACATTAACATCTGATGCTGAGTTATATAATTTTAACCTATTAAGGACCAGAGGAGCATGCAACACATAAATGAGCAGTGTGTTGTGCACCATCTGGTCCGTAAAGGGTTAAGCATGATGTATTTCCAGCAGCCATATGTGAAAAGTAGTTATTTTATGGTACATCACTAAAATGTAATCCTAAACTGGCTTTACTTAACCCTTTGAGTGCTAGAGGGGTACGGAATGCATTGCAAAGCAATGCATTCTTTACCCCTCTGGCACTCAAAGGGTTAATGTGCACGTAGATGACAGGGGTATTGTAATGAATGGGTATAACCAGCAGGGGCCTCCTGTTTCAGGGGCCTCATCTTAGGTTCTCAGCCATCCTAGTTTTACATGAATTAACCAGTTACATCCTGTGATCGGATGGTCGGGGAGGAGGGAGGCTGTTCTGGGTGCACAACACAGACATGGGGATGATTTTCCCACAAATGGGAAGGGAAGAAAATTAAGAGTACAACTGACATAAGAGGATCCTGAGTGTTTCCCTATTTTTAGGACCCTCCATTCACAATTTCATTAGGCACTTTGGAGTGTTAAAGCGCTGGTAAACTTTCCTTTATATACACAATTGGTTATATACACAATTTCCTTTATATACACAATTGGTTATATACACAATTGGTTATATACACAATTTCCTTTATATACACAATTGGTTATATACACAATTGGTTATATACACAATTGGTTATATACACAATTTCCTTTATATACACAATTGGTTAGTTTGGTTTGTGATGTTTGGAAGGAAAGACAAGATCAAGTTCAGTTACATCAGTGACACAGTGTCCTATCTGCAGATCTGACCCCCCAGGCCTGGAGGGGAACCGGGGGCCGCACTGTGACCCACAGAGGATTAACAGGGAGGAGAACAGGAGTAGGAACAGGGGAGAACAGGAGTAGGAACAGGAGTAGGAACAGGGGAGAACAGGAGTAGGAACAGGAGTAGGAACAGGAGTAGTAACAGGGGAGAACAGGAGTAGGAACAGTGGAGAACAGGAGAAGAACAGGAGTAGGAACAGGGGAGAACAGGAGTAGGAACAGGAGAGAACAGGAGTAGGAACAGGAGGAGAACAGGCGTAGGAACAGGGGAGAACAGGAGTAGGAACAGGAGAGAACAGGAGTAGGAACAGGGGAGAACAGGAGTAGGAACAGGGGAGAACAGGAGAAGAACAGGAGTAGGAACAGGGGAGAACAGGAGTAGGAACAGGAGGAGAACAGGAGTAGGAACAGGAGTAGGAACAGGGGAGAACAGGAGGAGAACAGGAGTAGGAACAGGGGAGAACAGGAGGAGAACAGGAGTAGGAACAGGGGAGAACAGGAGTAGGAACAGGGGAGAACAGGGGAGAACAGGAGGAGAACAGGGGAGAACAGGAGTAGGAACAGGGGAGAACAGGGGAGAACAGGAGTAGGAACAGGGGAGAACAGGGGAGAACAGGAGTAGGAACAGGGGAGAACAGGAGGAGAACAGGAGTAGGAACAGGGGAGAACAGGAGTAGGAACAGGAGAGAACAGGAGTAGGAACAGGAGGAGAACAGGGGAGAACAGGAGTAGAAACAGGGGAGAACAGGAGTAGAAACAGGGGAGAACAGGAGTAGGAACAGGGGAGAACAGGAGTAGGAACAGGAGGAGAACAGGAGTAGGAACAGGGGAGAACAGGAGGAGAACAGGAGTAGGAACAGGGGAGAACAGGAGTAGGAACAGGGGAGAACAGGGGAGAACAGGGGAGAACAGGAGTAGGAACAGGGGAGAACAGGAACAGGAGTAGGAACAGGGGAGAACAGGAGTAGGAACAGGGGAGAACAGGGGAGAACAGGGGAGAACAGGAGTAGGAACAGGGGAGAACAGGAGTAGGAACAGGAGAGAACAGGAGTAGGAACAGGAGAGAACAGGAGTAGGAACAGGAGAGAACAGGCGTAGGAACAGGGGAGAACAGGAGTAGGAACAGGAGGAGAACAGGAGTAGGAACAGGGGAGAACAGGAATAGGAACAGGAGGAGAACAGGAGTAGGAACAGGGGAGAACAGGGGAGAACAGGAGTAGGAACCGGAGGAGAACAGGTGTAGGAACAGGGGAGAACAGGGGAGAACAGGAGTAGGAATAGGGGAGAACAGGTGTAGGAACAGGGGAGAACAGGAGTAGGAACAGGGGAGAACAGGAGGAGAACAGGAGTAGGAAGAGGGGAGAACAGGAGGAGAACAGGAGTAGGAACAGGGGAGAACAGGAGGAGAACAGGAGTAGGAACAGGGGAGAACAGGAGTAGGAACAGGAGTAGGAACAGGGGAGAACAGGGGAGAACAGGAGTAGGGACAGGGGAGAACAGGAATAGGAACAGGGGAGAACAGGAGTAGGAACAGGGGAGAACAGGGGAGAACAGGAATAGGAACAGGGGAGAACAGGAGTAGGGACAGGAGTAGGAACAGGGGAGAACAGGAGTAGGGACAGGGGAGAACAGGAATAGGAACAGGGGAGAACAGTAATAGGAACAGGGGAGAACAGGAGTAGGAACAGGAGAGAACAGGAGTAGGAACAGGAGAGAACAGGAGTAGGAACAGGAGAGAACAGGCGTAGGAACAGGGGAGAACAGGAGTAGGAACAGGGGAGAACAGGAATAGGAACAGGAGGAGAACAGGAGTAGGAACAGGGGAGAACAGGGGAGAACAGGAGTAGGAACAGGAGGAGAACAGGTGTAGGAACAGGGGAGAACAGGGGAGAACAGGAGTAGGAATAGGGGAGAACAGGTGTAGGAACAGGGGAGAACAGGAGTAGGAACAGGGGAGAACAGGAGGAGAACAGGAGTAGGAAGAGGGGAGAACAGGAGGAGAACAGGAGTAGGAACAGGGGAGAACAGGAGTAGGAACAGGGGAGAAGAGGAGGAGAACAGGAGTAGGAACAGGGGAGAACAGGAGTAGGAACAGGGGAGAACAGGGGAGAACAGGAGTAGGAACAGGGGAGAACAGGGGAGAACAGGAGTAGGAACAGGGGAGAACAGGAGGAGAACAGGAGTAGGAACAGGGGAGAACAGGAGGAGAACAGGAGTAGGAACAGGGGAGAACAGGAGTAGGAACAGGGGAGAACAGGAATAGGGACAGGGGAGAACAGGGGAGAACAGGAGTAGGAACAGGGGAGAACAGGAGTAGGAACAGGAGTAGGAACAGGGGAGAACAGGAGTAGGAACAGGGGAGAACAGGAGGAGAACAGGAGTAGGAACAGGGGAGAACAGGAGGAGAACAGGAGTAGGAACAGGGGAGAACAGGAGTAGGAACAGGGGAGAACAGGGGAGAACAGGAATAGGAACAGGGGAGAACAGGAGGAGAACAGGAGTAGGAACAGGGGAGAACAGGGGAGAACAGGAGTAGGAACAGGGGAGAACAGGAGTAGGAACAGGGGAGAACAGGAGGAGAACAGGAGTAGGAACAGGGGAGAACAGGAGTAGGAACAGGGGAGAACAGGGGAGAACAGGAATAGGAACAGGGGAGAACAGGAGGAGAACAGGAGTAGGAACAGGAGGAGAACAGGAGTAGGAACAGGGGAGAACAGGGGAGAACAGGAGTAGGAACAGGAGGAGAACAGGTGTAGGAACAGGGGAGAACAGGGGAGAACAGGAGTAGGAATAGGGGAGAACAGGTGTAGGAACAGGGGAGAACAGGAGTAGGAACAGGGGAGAACAGGAGGAGAACAGGAGTAGGAAGAGGGGAGAACAGGAGGAGAACAGGAGTATGAACAGGGGAGAACAGGAGTAGGAACAGGGGAGAAGAGGAGGAGAACAGGAGTAGGAACAGGGGAGAACAGGAGTAGGAACAGGGGAGAACAGGGGAGAACAGGAGTAGGAACAGGGGAGAACAGGGGAGAACAGGAGTAGGAACAGGGGAGAACAGGAGGAGAACAGGAGTAGGAACAGGGGAGAACAGGAGTAGGAACAGGGGAGAACAGGAGGAGAACAGGAGTAGGAACAGGGGAGAACAGGAGTAGGAACAGGAGTAGGAACAGGGGAGAACAGGAGTAGGAACAGGGGAGAACAGGAGGAGAACAGGAGTAGGAACAGGGGAGAACAGGAGGAGAACAGGAGTAGGAACAGGGGAGAACAGGAGTAGGAACAGGGGAGAACAGGGGAGAACAGGAATAGGAACAGGGGAGAACAGGAGGAGAACAGGAGTAGGAACAGGGGAGAACAGGGGAGAACAGGAGTAGGAACAGGGGAGAACAGGAGTAGGAACAGGGGAGAACAGGAGGAGAACAGGAGTAGGAACAGGGGAGAACAGGAGTAGGAACAGGGGAGAACAGGGGAGAACAGGAATAGGAACAGGGGAGAACAGGAGGAGAACAGGAGTAGGAACAGGGGAGAACAGGGGAGAACAGGAGTAGGAACAGGGGAGAATAGGAATAGGAACAGGGGAGAACAGGGGAGAACAGGAGTAGGGACAGGGGAGAACAGGGGAGAACAGGAATAGGAACAGGGGAGAACAGGGGAGAACAGTAATAGGAACAGGGGAGAACAGGGGAGAACAGGGGAGAACAGGGGTAGGAACAGGGGAGAACAGGAGTAGGGACAGGGGAGAACAGTAATAGGAACAGGGGAGAACAGGGGTAGGAACAGGGGAGAACAGGAGTAGGGACAGGGGAGAATAGGAATAGGAACAGGGGAGAACAGGGGAGAACAGGAGTAGGAACAGGAGTAGGAACAGGGGAGAACAGGAGTAGGAACAGGGGAGAACAGGAGTAGGAACAGGGGGCCCCAGTGGCCCCTTACTGGTCCCAGTGAGAAGAGAATGGACTGCAGGGTTCGGTCTCTGTCCTGGATAATTCTGTCCCCCAGAGGAATGTATTTATATCACTTTATTCCACGTAGTAAACATATTTGAGACCCTTCGGGTGCCAGAGAGGTTGTCAGTGTATTACAAAGTGATGCGTTGAACACGCCTCTGGCGCTCAGAGGGTTAATCCATACACTCCATAGAGTTATCTGTCTTTGGATCCAGTCACAGTCTCTCTACAGGAGATATTCACAAATCAAAATACAAATAAGTCGTGCACCACTTGGCCAGATACAAGGAGATGTCTTTACTGCAGTAGAAGGAATAACTTACACAGATGGTGAGAAGAGATTCACCTCCCGTGGAATTTACAGTTCAAATGAATCGACATGAATGTACGAATTGTCATGTATTGTGTATACAGCCGTCACTCCAAACACGTCTGATGAGGAGACCTGAGTTGTCTGGAAAGCTTGCACTCTAGAGCTACTCAGTTACCATACCCCCCAAGTGTCCCTCTTTAGAAGGGAGGAGTCCCTCTTTTAGACCCCAAATCCCTCTGTCCCTCTTTTTAGAAGATCAGATTTTTGGGTGTATATATATATATAAATGTATCACATTGCTCTACAGCAATACAACTCTCATTACTGTTTGTTTAAATGTCAGTATATGTGTTTATAAATAGTCTGTGTAAATAAAATACTTTGGTCTTGTTATAAGTTATTTATTAGGTTACACAAGGAGGTATCAAGAGGTCTTGAAATAGCCTAAAAATTCCAGGTAATGCCCCACCCACCAGTCACACCCCTTAAAACACAAGTGTCCCTCTTTGGCAAATTGAAATGTTGGGAGGTATGTAGTTACCAATAAAGGAATCACTTTCACTCTACCATCTCCTCCTGTAATATTATATAGTCCGTTCACTGTAACACGAGCAGACTTCTATACATCACCTTTCTTATCTGGACTGGCTATTAACCCATTCAGCGCCAGAGCTTAACACTCTTGCACTGAAAGGGTTAACCCATTGAACTCTTTGAGCAGCACACTGGAAAGCAATGTATTGCAAGCCTCTCTTGTCCTCAAGGGTTAATAAGAATAATTATTTACGATTTACAAGATTCAAAGGCCTGAATGTAATAGAATTTTGCTGTTATTTAAATTATGACACGCTGCCCATTAATCCTTCAAAAACCAGAGGACTTTCCAATGTGTTGTGAGCCACTGTGGTCCTCAAAGGGTTAAAACGGGAACGTACAAAGCTGTGTAGTGCCTGCAGAGGAATCTGTTAGTGAATGTAACACTGAGGCATTCTTCTGGTCTGGTGCTGCCATCTAGTGGGCAAAAAGATCAATATTCATCCTGCAGAAGACAGCACGGTTTGTGTTAATAGCTGCCTAGTGCCATAGCTATGGTAAAGATTCAAACATAAATAAAACATAGAAATCATGCACTACCATCCAAATGGCACAAAGAGCTAAAAAATAAAAGCAACAAACTTTATTAAGACTTAAAAATGTTCCTGTATCTTAAGACTGAATACAGGATCAAGGAGAGGCTCACATGAGGTTAGGCATACAGCTAGGTGTTAGACAGCATAGTTACTAGATCCACGCGTTTCACGTATTTGGATGGTAGTGCGTGATTTCTATGTATTATTTATGTACTAGGGAGTTTGTGGGGATGCTCCCTGTTGCACCCATTCAGCATATGAGCTCTTTTAACCTTGCCGGATATCCATGAAGGATTGTATGTAGTGGGTCTATTCATGAACTACAGCTATGACCCAGACTGGAGTTTGAGCCGCTAATCTATGAAATTCAACATAAGATTCAAACATCCCTTTCAATATAAAGTGCCGATTTTGAATTCCATTAAATGTTTGGATGGACTGAGGAATAATGGTGAAATCAGGACTCAGCAAATTTGTCCAAATCAGTTCAGTTAAAGGGATAGTAATGTTTCATAATAAAAGCAGATCTAATTAATCATCATAGTATTTGAACTTTGGAGAGTGTTATTTCAATTCTGTCAGAGTTGTAGTACAAAAGTAATTCAATGATAAAGTGTCCCCCTCCCGTCCCTTTTACTGATGTAACACTGCTCAGCCAGAGCAGAAGGGAGGTGCCCAGGTAGACTGCAGAGAGGGACAATCTTCAATTAAGATAAGGGAAAAACCTGAAAAACTTGTCAAGGGGGGCAGGGCTTTCATTGTTCTCATAGGAAGAAGATTGTCCCCTGCTGTTATCTGTCTGGTCTATGGACTGGATTCCACATATGAGAAGAGATGGATTACACTAGGTAAAAGGGGCGGGAGGGGAAACTTTGCTTGTGAATATCTCTCACACCATAAAGGTCTGAGAGATAAGACTTATATCTTCATGTTTTTTTAATGCCTACAAAATAAAATAAAGATAAAACGAAGTATTACTATCCCTTTGAAGTAAAAAATGTGGATTGGGAAAAAATTAGGGTTTTGTCTATAATCATTTTTTTCAGTCACGAAAAATTAGAAAAGGCTCCGGCAAAATGTACTGATGGGAATTTTTTGGTAGAGAGACATCTTATGGACGGACAGTCATTTTACTTACTGCCCCCTAATCTGTGTTCATGGTCCAGTGTTAGGGGCTGTTTAGGAGAACGTAATGCCATGTACTATGTTTTTTAAAAGAAATGGAGATAGGAAATTTGTAAAAAGTGGCGCAACAATTTAGCAACAGAATTTTCACCAAATATTTAAGACCACGTCTGACCTGTCCTTATTCTTTATGGTCACCACATTTATAAATGTAGCTAGAATACTTTATAAATACCAACACTCACAATAAGGGATAAGGACATTTTAACACGTTAAGGACCAGTGGTTCTGAGAAGTTACCAGGACCTCTTAGATCCTTGCTGACACGCCGGTACGCGTGACCTGTTTCGTGTACAGGTGTGCCAATCAGGGTTCTGGTCTTGGAGCAGACAATTTCAGACTCCTGCAGGAGCGCTGTAAGTAAAAAGTATGTGATGTGCCAGGACCGTCACTGGTCCTTAATCCCTTATGAACAAAGGGCATACATGTACGTCTTGGGGATAATGTGCATTAAGGACCCATGATGCATATGTACATCCTGGAATTCAGGGGTCCCCCATGTGGCTGCACTACGTTCAGAGACCTCTGATTCCAGGAACAAAAAAAAATAAAAATGTTCTGTGGTCCTTAAAGCCTCGTGGCTTGTCTTTAACCCCTTAACGACCCTTGATGGTCATAGTACGTCAAGGGTCGATTTGACTTAACGACCGATGACGTACTATGACCATCATCGAATTCCGGGCTCAACCCGCGGCTGCACGCCGTTTGGGGAGTCTGGAACGCAACGGAGCAATAAAAAAAAATTGCTTCGTGGTCGATCAGTCGCGTCCGCGTCCGGATTCCCCGGTCGTTAAGGGGTTAAAGGGATAGTAATGTTTCGCAATAAAAGCAGTTCCAATTAATCTTCATAGTACTTGGGCCATGGAGCATGTTATTTCAATACTGTCAGAGTTGAAGTACAAGAGTAATTGAATGATAAAGTATCCCCCTCCTGTCCCTTTTACTGATGTAACACTGCTCACCTCAGAGCAGCAAGACTGTCCGAATGGATCACAGAGAGGGACAATCTTCAGTGATCATAAGGAAAAACCTGAAAAACCTGTCAAGAGGGGCAGGGTTTTCCTTATGATCACAGTAAGAAGATTGTCCCTTGCTGTGATCTGTCCGGTCATGTGACCAGATTCCACATCTAAGGTAAGCAGTGTTACATCAGTAAAAGGGGTGGGAGGGGGATACTTTATCATTCAATTACTCTTGTACTACAACTCTGACAGTATTGAAATAACACTCTCCATAGCCCAAATACTATGAAGATTAATTGGAGCTGCTATCCCTTTAAGGACCAATCACATGGATGTCACTTAAGGACCACGGAGTGTTTTTATTTTTTTTTTTTTTACAGGAATCAGAGGTCCCTGAATGGAGTGCAACCGCACGGGGACCCCTGAATTCCAGGACGTATATATGCATCATGGGTCCTTAATGCATATTCTTCCCGTTCTTAAGGGGTTAAGGACCAGTAACGGTCCTGGCACATCACATGCTTTTTACTTACAGCGCCAAATACTATGAAGATTAGTTGGAGCTGCTTTTATTGTGAAGCATTACTATCCCTTTAAGGGGTTAATGGAAAGAAACGTTGATGATCCTAGCACATCACACAGTGCTTAAGGGGTTAAGGATCTGTTCACAAAAACAAAGAAGAACACTTTTTATAAATCTCCCCCCATTGACCGGTATTTATATACACAAAGTGGAGTTATTCTGGAGTAAACCAACTGCACCATGGGGGACAAATAAATATTCCTAAATTCCCATGGACATGAACAGAGCTTTTTTAACCCCTTGAATGCTATAGAGGTCTCCGATGCATTTCTTCAGCCATTCTTCAGGGTGTGTAACTAGAAACTATTGTGGCTATGGTGAAATCTGAACCTGCCGCCCCCCTATCCCTGCATGACATGGACTAAGTTTTATATATGAGTCATCATAAAATGTTTCAGACCCAACGAGAATCAGATGCTGACACAGACACAAGCTGCAATTCACCACTAGAGGGCCTCAGATGGTCTCCACGTGACCAGAGGAAAAGCAATGTGTTTTCAGTGCCAAGAAGCTGCCATGTCATGATTCATGACCCACATACTGATTGGTAATGCTTTTAACCCTTTGCATGACAGAGGGGGGGGTCTCAACGCATTTGCTTCTGGCCAAAGGGATGTCCAACAAATAATTTCTTCTCTCTGGTGCTCTAACGGATAATGACGACAGGGGAAAGGGCTCACCAACGCAATTCTTATCTTTGTGGCCGACAGCGACTGTGTGTGATGATGTCAGTGGCCACCAGCCAGATAGTAAATTGATTTAATTGGGGGTCACAGGACAGTGCAGAGCCGTCACATTGCAGCCTCTGCCCCCCTTGTACTTTCACCCCTGCGTCCTCCCCTACATGTCTCCCTTTGACCTTTTCCTTGTTCCCTTTGGTCAAATCTCTGGAAATCATCAGAAATAACCTTTCTGCCTTTTTACTATGTTTCGGTCAATAGACACATCTGGGTAATTATTAACTCCTACAGACAGGTCCCTGCGGCTCCCCCCCCACACACACACACACACTTATGGATTTTTGGCTGTTTAATTGATAAGCCGTGAGGTCTTTTTTTTTTAATTTACAACCAAATGATGATTAACTGGAGAGTCACTGACTGCGGCCAAAGACATCAGTCTCACTTACAAGTAATACACTAAAACATGGGGTTTTGTGTAAAAACAAAAATGGAGCAATTCTGGAGCAAACCAACTGCGCCATAGTGGATGCATAAACATTCATAAACTTATCCAGTATACAAGGTCTTAACAGCAACACTCAATTGAGCGGCAAACTTTTTAAATGAAAAATTATGTTATAGGGCTTTTCCCATTGAGTGAAACAGTCATGGGAGATTTATCAGCCAAAGGTTATTACAGATAAAGCTTTTCATTTACATGGAACTGCACGTCTATAATGGTCAGTGATGTTCCTCTCACTTACTGTGCAGAGCTGCAGTGTATGACTCAAGCTCTCCCATAGAGGACAATACAAAGAAAATCCATTTTCAAGACTAGATGGCGCTGTTGCTAACCGATTGAGTAAAATAAAGAATACATTTGAGCTTCAATATCTTCGGAATGAAGTCTGAAGTCTCCCAGAAGAGACACTTTGCTTTGTTTTGCACTGCATGAAAGTCCCTAAAACCATACCTCCCAAGTGTGATTCTTTAGGAGATATTAGGGGTCCATACCTCCTAAGTGTCCCTCTTTAGTCAGGACAGTCCCTGTTTGAGACCCAAATCCCTCTGACCCTCTTTCCCACCCTGGTGTCCCTGTGTTTAGGAGATCAGACTGTGTGGTGTGTATATAAGTGTATCACCCTGATGTCCCTGTGTTTAGGAGATCAGACTGTGTGGTGTGTATAGAAGTGTATCACCCTGATGTCTCTGTGTTTAGGAGATCAGACTGTGTGGTGTGTACATACGTGTATCACCCTGATGTCCCTGTGTTTAGGAGATCAGACTGTGTGGTGTGTATAGACGTGTATCACCCTGGTGTCCCTGTGTTTAGGATATAAGACTGTGTGGTGTGTATATCAGTGTATCACCCTGGTGTCCCTGTGTTTAGGAGATCAGACTGTGTAGTGTGTGTATAAGTGTATCACCCTGGTGTCCCTGTGTTTAGGAGATCAGACTGTGTGGTGTGTATAGAAGTGTATCACCCTGGTGTCCCTGTGTTTAGGAGATCAGACTGTGCGGTGTGTATAGAAGTGTATCACCCTGGTGTCCCTGTGTGTAGGAGATCAGACTGTGTGGTGTGTATAGAAGTGTATCACCCTAGTGTCCCTGTGTTTAGGAGATCAGACTGTGTGGTGTGTATAGAAGTGTATCACCCTGATGTCCCTGTGTTTAGGAGATCAGACTGTGTGGTGTGTATAGAAGTGTATCACCCTGGTGTCCCTGTGTGTAGGAGATCAGACTGTGTGGTGTGTATAGAAGTGTATCACCCTAGTGTCCCTGTGTTTAGGAGATCAGACTGTGTGGTGTGTATAGAAGTGTATCACCCTGATGTCCCTGTGTTTAGGAGATCAGACTGTGTGGTGTGTATAGAAGTGTATCACCCTGGTGTCCCTGTGTGTAGGAGATCAGACTGTGTGGTATGTATGTAAGTGTATCACCCTGATGTCCCTGTGTTTAGGAGATCAGACTGTGTGGTGTGTATATAAGTGTATCACCCTGATGTCCCTGTGTTTAGGAGATCAGACTGTGTGGTGTGTATAGAAGTGTATCACCCTGGTGTCCCTGTGTTTAGGATATAAGACTGTGTGGTGTGTATATCAGTGTATCACCCTGGTGTCCCTGTGTTTAGGAGATCAGACTGTGTGGTGTGTGTATAAGTGTATCACCCTGGTGTCCATGTGTTTAGGAGATCAGACTGTGTGGTGTGTATAGAAGTGTATCACCCTGGTGTCCCTGTGTTTAGGAGATCAGACTGTGTGGTGTGTATAGAAGTGTATCACCCTGGTGTCCCTGTGTGTAGGAGATCAGACTGTGTGGTGTGTATAGAAGTGTATCACCCTGGTGTTCCTGTGTGTAGGAGATCAGACTGTGTGGTGTGTATGTAAGTGTATCACCCTGATGTCCCTGTGTTTAGGAGATCAGACTGTGTGGTGTGTATATAAGTGTATCACCCTGATGTCCCTGTGTTTAGGAGATCAGACTGTGTGGTGTGTATAGAAGTGTATCACCCTGGTGTCCCTGTGTTTAGGATATAAGACTGTGTGGTGTGTATATCAGTGTATCACCCTGGTGTCCCTGTGTTTAGGAGATCAGACTGTGTGGTGTGTGTATAAGTGTATCACCCTGGTGTCCCTGTGTTTAGGAGATCAGACTGTGTGGTGTGTATAGAAGTGTATCACCCTGGTGTCCCTGTGTTTAGGAGATCAGACTGTGTGGTGTGCATAGAAGTGTATCACCCTGGTGTCCCTGTGTGTAGGAGATCAGACTGTGTGGTGTGTATAGAAGTGTATCACCCTGGTGTCACTGTGTTTAGGCGATCAGACTGTGTGGTGTGTATAGAAGTGTATCACCCTGATGTCCCTGTGTTTAGGAGATCAGACTGTGTGGTGTGTATAGAAGTGTATCACCCTGGTGTCCCTGTGTGTAGGAGATCAGACTGTGTGGTGTGTATAGAAGTGTATCACCCTGGTGTCCCTGTGTTTAGGATATAAGACTGTGTGGTGTGTATATCAGTGTATCACCCTGGTGTCCCTGTGTTTAGGAGATCAGACTGTGTGGTGTGTGTATAAGTGTATCACCCTGGTGTCCCTGTGTTTAGGAGATCAGACTGTGTGGTGTGTATAGAAGTGTATCACCCTGGTGTCCCTGTGTTTAGGAGATCAGACTGTGTGGTGTGTATATAAGTGTATCACCCTGGTGTCCCTGTGTCTAGGAGAACAGACTGTGCGGTGTATATATAAGTGTATCACCCTGGTGTCCCTGTGTTTAGGAGATCAGACTGTGTGGTGTGTATAGAAGTGTATCACTCTGGTGTCCCTGTGTTTAGGAGATCAGACTGTGTGGTGTGTATAGAAGTGTATCAGTCTGGTGTCCCTGTGTTTAGGAGATCAGACTGTGTGGTGTGTATATAAGTGTATCACCCTGGTGTCCCTGTGTTTAGGAGATCAGACTGTGTGGTGTGTATATAAATGTATCACCCTGGTGTCCCTTTGTTTAGGATATAAGACTGTGTGGTGTGTATATCAGTGTATCACCCTGGTGTCCCTGTGTTTAGGAGATCAGACTGTGTGGTGTGTATATAAGTGTATCACCCTGGTGTCCCTGTGTTTAGGAGATCAGACTGTGTGGTGTGTATATAAATGTATCACCCTGGTGTCCCTGTGTTTAGGATATCAGACTGTGTGGTGTGTATATAAGTGTATCACCCTGGTGTCCCTGTGTTTAGGAGATCAGACTGTGTGGTGTGTATATAAGTGTATCACCCTGGTGTCCCTGTGTTTAGGAGATCAGACTGTGTGGTGTGTATATAAGTGTATCACCCTGGTGTCCCTGTTATTAGGAGATCAGACTGTGTGGTGTGTATATAAGTGTATCACCCTGGTGTCCCTGTGTTTAGGAGATTAGACTGTGTGGTGTGTATAGAAGTGTATCACCCTAGTGTCCCTGTGTTTAGGAGATCAGACTGTGTGGTGTGTATAGAAGTGTATCACCCTGATGTCCCTGTGTTTAGGAGATCAGACTGTGTGGTGTGTATAGAAGTGTATCACCCTGGTGTCTCTGTGTTTAGGAGATCAGACTGTGTGGTGTGTATAGAAGTGTATCACCCTGGAGTCCCTGTGTTTAGGAGATCAGACTGTGTGATGTGTATATAAGTGTATCACCCTGGTGTCCCTGTGTTTAGGAGATCAGACTGTGTGGTGTGTATAGAAGTGTATCACCCTGGTGTCTCTGTGTTTAGGAGATCAGACTGTGTGGTGTGTATAGAAGTGTATCACCCTGGAGTCCCTGTGTTTAGGAGATCAGACTGTGTGATGTGTATATAAGTGTATCACCCTGGTGTCCCTGTGTTTAGGAGATCAGACTGTGTGGTGTGTATATAAGTGTTTTACCCTGGTGTCCCTGTGTTTAAGAGATCAGACTGTGTGGTGTGTATATAAGTGTATCACCCCGGTGTCCCTGTATTTAGGAGATCAGACAGTGTGATGTGTAGATAAGTGTATCACCCTGGTGTCCTTGTGTTTAGGAGATCAGACTGTGTGGTGTGTGTATATAAGTGTATCCCCCTGGTGTCCCTGTGTTTATGAGATCAGACTGTGTGGTGTGTATATAAGTGTATCACCCTGGTGTCCCTGTATTTAGGAGATCAGACAGGGTGGTGTGTATAGAAGTGTATCACCCTGGTGTCCCTGTGATTAGGAGATCAGACTGTGTGGTGTGTATATAAGTGTATCACCCTGGTGTCCCTGTGTTTAGGAGATCAGACTGTGTGGTGTGTATAGAAGTGTATCACCCTGGTGTCCCTTTGTTTAGGAGATCAGACTGTGTGGTATGTATATAAGTGTATCACCCTGGTGTCCTGTGTATAGGAGATCAGACTGTGTGGTCTGTATATAAGTGTATCACCCTGGTGTCCTTGTGTTTAGGAGATCAGACTGTGTGGTGTCTATATAAGTATATCACCCTGGTGTTCCTGTGTTTAGGAGATCAGACTGTGTGGTGTGTATATAAGTGTGTCACCCTGGTGTCCCTGTGTTTAGGAGATCAGACTGTGTGGTGTGTATATAAGTGTATCACCCTGGTGTCCCTGTGTTTAGGAGATCAGACTGTGTGGTGTGTATAGAAGTGTATGACCCCGTTGTCCCTGTGTTTAGGAGATCAGACTGTGTGGTGTGTATATATGTTTATCACCCTGGTGTACCTGTGTTTAGGAGCTCAGACTGTGTGGGGTGTATAAAAGTGTATCACCCAGGTGTCCGTGTGTGTAGGAGATCAGACTGTGTGGTGTGTATATAAGTTTATCACCCTAGTGTCTGTGTTTAGTAGATCAGACTCTGTGGTGTGTATATTAGTGTATCACCCTGGTGTCCCTGTGTGTAGGAGATCAGACTGTGTGGTGTGTGTATATAAGTGTATCACTTTGGTGTTCCTGTGTTTAGGAGAGCAGACTGTGTGGTGTGTATATAAGTGTATCACCCTGGTGTCCCTGTGTTTAGGAGATCAGTCTGTGTGGTATGTATATAAATGTATCACCCTGGTGTCCTGTGTATAGGAGTTCAGACTGTGTGGTCTGTATATAAGTGTATCACCCTGGTGTCCTTGTGTTTAGGAGATCAGACTGTGTGGTGTCTATATAAGTATATCACCCTGGTGTTCCTGTGTTTAGGAGATCAGACTGTGTGGTGTGTATATAAGTGTATCACCCTGGTGTCCCTATGTTTAGGAGATCAGAGTGTGGTGTGTATAGAAGTGTATCACCCTGGTGTCCCTGTGTTTAGGAGATCAGACTGTGTGGTGTGTATAGAAGTGTATCACCCTGATGTCCCTGTGTTTAGGAGATCAGACTGTGTGGTGTGTATAGAAGTGTATCACCCTGGTGTCCCTGTGTGTAGGAGATCAGACTGTGTGGTGTGTATAGAAGTGTATCACCCTGGTGTCCCTGTGTTTAGGATATAAGACTGTGTGGTGTGTATATCAGTGTATCACCCTGGTGTCCCTGTGTTTAGGAGATCAGACTGTGTGGTGTGTGTATAAGTGTATCACCCTAGTGTCCCTCTGTTTAGGAGATCAGACTGTGTGGTGTGTATAGAAGTGTATCACCCTGGTGTCCCTGTGTTTAGGAGATCAGACTGTGTGGTGTGTATATAAGTGTATCACCCTGGTGTCCTGTGTCTAGGAGAACAGACTGTGCGGTGTATATATAAGTGTATCACCCTGGTGTCCCTGTGTTTAGGAGATCAGACTGTGTGGTGTGTATAGAAGTGTATCACTCTGGTGTCCCTGTGTTTAGGAGATCAGACTGTGTGGTGTGTATAGAAGTGTATCAGTCTGGTGTCCCTGTGTTTAGGAGATCAGACTGTGTGGTGTGTATATAAGTGTATCACCCTGGTGTCCCTGTGTTTAGGAGATCAGACTGTGTGGTGTGTATATAAATGTATCACCCTGGTGTCCCTTTGTTTAGGATATAAGACTGTGTGGTGTGTATATCAGTGTATCACCCTGGTGTCCCTGTGTTTAGGAGATCAGACTGTGTGGTGTGTATATAAGTGTATCACCCTGGTGTCCCTCTGTTTAGGAGATCAGACTGTGTGGTGTGTATATAAATGTATCACCCTGGTGTCCCTGTGTTTAGGATATCAGACTGTGTGGTGTGTATATCAGTGTATCACCCTGGTGTCCCTGTGTTTAGGAGATCAGACTGTGTGGTGTGTATATAAGTGTATCACCCTGGTGTCCCTGTGTTTAGGAGATCAGACTGTGTGGTGTGTATATAAGTGTATCACCCTGGTGTCCCTGTGATTAGGATATCAGACTGTGTGGTGTGTATATAAGTGTATCACCCTGGTGTCCCTGTGTCTAGGAGAACAGACTGCGCGGTGTATATATAAGTGTATCACCCTGGTGTCCCTGTGTTTAGGAGATCAGACTGTGTGGTGTGTATAGAAGTGTATCACTCTGTTGTCCCTGTGTTTAGGAGATCAGACTGTGTGGTGTGTATAGAAGTGTATCAGTCTGGTGTCCCTGTGTTTAGGAGATCAGACTGTGTGGTGTGTATATAAGTGTATCACCCTGGTGTCCCTGTGTGTAGGAGATCAGACTGTGTGGTGTGTGTATATAAGTGTATCACTTTGGTGTTCCTGTGTTTAGGAGAGCAGACTGTGTGGTGTGTATATAAGTGTATCACCCTGGTGTCCCTGTGTTTAGGAGATCAGTCTGTGTGGTATGTATATAAATGTATCACCCTGGTGTCCTGTGTATAGGAGTTCAGACTGTGTGGTCTGTATATAAGTGTATCACCCTGGTGTCCTTGTGTTTAGGAGATCAGACTGTGTGGTGTCTATATAAGTATATCACCCTGGTGTTCCTGTGTTTAGGAGATCAGACTGTGTGGTGTGTATATAAGTGTATCACCCTGATGTCCCTGTGTTTAGGAGATCAGACTGTGTGGTGTGTATAGAAGTGTATCACCCTGGTGTCCCTGTGTTTAGGATATAAGACTGTGTGGTGTGTATATCAGTGTATCACCCTGGTGTCCCTGTGTTTAGGAGATCAGACTGTGTGGTGTGTGTATAAGTGTATCACCCTGGTGTCCCTGTGTTTAGGAGATCAGACTGTGTGGTGTGTATAGAAGTGTATCACCCTGGTGTCCCTGTGTTTAGGAGATCAGACTGTGTGGTGTGCATAGAAGTGTATCAGTCTGGTGTCCCTGTGTTTAGGAGATCAGACTGTGTGGTGTGTATATAAGTGTATCACCCTGGTGTCCCTGTGTTTAGGAGATCAGACTGTGTGGTGTGTATATAAATGTATCACCCTGGTGTCCCTTTGTTTAGGATATAAGACTGTGTGGTGTGTATATCAGTGTATCACCCTGGTGTCCCTGTGTTTAGGAGATCAGACTGTGTGGTGTGTATATAAGTGTATCACCCTGGTGTCCCTCTGTTTAGGAGATCAGACTGTGTGGTGTGTATATAAATGTATCACCCTGGTGTCCCTGTGTTTAGGATATCAGACTGTGTGGTGTGTATATAAGTGTATCACCCTGGTGTCCCTGTGTTTAGGAGATCAGACTGTGTGGTGTGTATATAAGTGTATCACCCTGGTGTCCCTGTGTTTAGGAGATCAGACTGTGTGGTGTGTATATAAGTGTATCACCCTGGTGTCCCTGTGATTAGGAGATCAGACTGTGTGGTGTGTATATAAGTGTATCACCCTGGTGTCCCTGTGTCTAGGAGAACAGACTGTGCGGTGTATATATAAGTGTATCACCCTGGTGTCCCTGTGTTTAGGAGATCAGACTGTGTGGTGTGTATAGAAGTGTATCACTCTGGTGTCCCTGTGTTTAGGAGATCAGACTGTGTGGTGTGTATAGAAGTGTATCAGTCTGGTGTCCCTGTGTTTAGGAGATCAGACTGTGTGGTGTGTATATAAGTGTATCACCCTGGTGTCCCTGTGTTTAGGAGATCAGACTGTGTGGTGTGTATATAAATGTATCACCCTGGTGTCCCTTTGTTTAGGATATAAGACTGTGTGGTGTGTATATCAGTGTATCACCCTGGTGTCCCTGTGTTTAGGAGATAAGACTGTGTGGTGTGTATATAAGTGTA
The DNA here is from genome assembly GCA_037306005.1 of Rhinophrynus dorsalis. Classification (NCBI taxonomy): domain Eukaryota; kingdom Metazoa; phylum Chordata; class Amphibia; order Anura; family Rhinophrynidae; genus Rhinophrynus; species Rhinophrynus dorsalis. The sequence continues at coordinate 7,459,199 of CM074721.1, forward strand.
TCACCCTGGTGTCCCTGTGTTTAGGAGATCAGACTGTGTGGTGTGTATATAAATGTATCACCCTGGTGTCCCTGTGTTTAGGATATCAGACTGTGTGGTGTGTATATAAGTGTATCACCCTGGTGTCCCTGTGTTTAGGAGATCAGACTGTGTGGTGTGTATATAAGTGTATCACCCTAGTGTCCCTGTGTTTAGGAGATCAGACTGTGTGGTGTGTATATAAGTGTATCACCCTGGTGTCCCTGTGATTAGGAGATCAGACTGTGTGGTGTGTATATAAGTGTATCACCCTGGTGTCCCTGTGTTTAGGAGATCAGACTGTGTGATGTGTATATAAGTGTATCACCCTGGTGTCCCTGTGTTTAGGAGATCAGACTGTGTGGTGTGTATAGAAGTGTATCACCCTGGTGTCTCTGTGTTTAGGAGATCAGACTGTGTGGTGTGTATAGAAGTGTATCACCCTGGAGTCCCTGTGTTTAGGAGATCAGACTGTGTGATGTGTATATAAGTGTATCACCCTGGTGTCCCTGTGTCTAGGAGAACAGACTGTGCGGTGTATATATAAGTGTATCACCCTGGTGTCCCTGTGTTTAGGAGATCAGACTGTGTGGTGTGTATAGAAGTGTATCACTCTGGTGTCCCTGTGTTTAGGAGATCAGACTGTGTGGTGTGTATAGAAGTGTATCAGTCTGGTGTCCCTGTGTTTAGGAGATCAGACTGTGTGGTGTGTATAGAAGTGTATCACCCTGGTGTCCCTGTGTTTAGGAGATCAGACTGTGTGGTGTGTATAGAAGTGTATCACCCTGGTGTCCCTTTGTTTAGGAGATCAGACTGTGTGGTGTGTATAGAAGTGTATCAGTCTGGTGTCCCTGTGTTTAGGAGATCAGACTGTGTGGTGTGTATATAAGTGTATCACCCTGGTGTCCCTGTGTTTAGGAGATCAGACTGTGTGGTGTGTATAGAAGTGTATCACCCTGGTGTCCCTGTGTTTATGAGATCAGACTGTGTGGTGTGTATATAAGTGTGTCACCCTGGTGTCCTTGTGTTTAGGAGATCAGACTGTGTGGTGTGTGTATATAAGTGTATCCCCCTGGTGTCCCTGTGTTTATGAGATCAGACTGTGTGGTGTGTATATAAGTGTATCACCCTGGTGTCCCTGTATTTAGGAGATCAGACAGGGTGGTGTGTATAGAAGTGTATCACCCTGGTGTCCCTGTGATTAGGAGATCAGACTGTGTGGTGTGTATATAAGTGTATCACCCTGGTGTCCCTGTGTTTAGGAGATCAGACTGTGTGGTGTGTATAGAAGTGTATCACCCTGGTGTCCCTTTGTTTAGGAGATCAGACTGTGTGGTATGTATATAAGTGTATCACCCTGGTGTCCTGTGTATAGGAGATCAGACTGTGTGGTCTGTATATAAGTGTATCACCCTGGTGTCCTTGTGTTTAGGAGATCAGACTGTGTGGTGTCTATATAAGTATATCACCCTGGTGTTCCTGTGTTTAGGAGATCAGACTGTGTGGTGTGTATATAAGTGTGTCACCCTGGTGTCCCTGTGTTTAGGAGATCAGACTGTGTGGTGTGTATATAAGTGTATCACCCTGGTGTCCCTGTGTTTAGGAGATCAGACTGTGTGATGTGTATAGAAGTGTATGACCCCGTTGTCCCTGTGTTTAGGAGATCAGACTGTGTGGTGTGTATATATGTTCATCACCCTGGTGTACCTGTGTTTAGGAGCTCAGACTGTGTGGGGTGTATAAAAGTGTATCACCCAGGTGTCCGTGTGTGTAGGAGATCAGACTGTGTGGTGTGTATATAAGTTTATCACCCTAGTGTCTGTGTTTAGTAGATCAGACTCTGTGGTGTGTATATTAGTGTATCACCCTGGTGTCCCTGTGTGTAGGAGATCAGACTGTGTGGTGTGTGTATATAAGTGTATCACTTTGGTGTTCCTGTGTTTAGGAGAGCAGACTGTGTGGTGTGTATATAAGTGTATCACCCTGGTGTCCCTGTGTTTAGGAGATCAGTCTGTGTGGTATGTATATAAATGTATCACCCTGGTGTCCTGTGTATAGGAGTTCAGACTGTGTGGTCTGTATATAAGTGTATCACCCTGGTGTCCTTGTGTTTAGGAGATCAGACTGTGTGGTGTCTATATAAGTATATCACCCTGGTGTTCCTGTGTTTAGGAGATCAGACTGTGTGGTGTGTATATAAGTGTATCACCCTGGTGTCCCTGTGTTTAGGAGATCAGAGTGTGGTGTGTATAGAAGTGTATCACCCTGGTGTCCCTGTGTTTAGGAGATCAGACTGTGTGGTGTGTATAGAAGTGTATCACCCTGATGTCCCTGTGTTTAGGAGATCAGACTGTGTGGTGTGTATAGAAGTGTATCACCCTGGTGTCCCTGTGTGTAGGAGATCAGACTGTGTGGTGTGTATAGAAGTGTATCACCCTGGTGTCCCTGTGTTTAGGATATAAGACTGTGTGGTGTGTATATCAGTGTATCACCCTGGTGTCCCTGTGTTTAGGAGATCAGACTGTGTGGTGTGTGTATAAGTGTATCACCCTAGTGTCCCTGTGTTTAGGAGATCAGACTGTGTGGTGTGTATAGAAGTGTATCACCCTGGTGTCCCTGTGTTTAGGAGATCAGACTGTGTGGTGTGTATATAAGTGTATCACCCTGGTGTCCTGTGTCTAGGAGAACAGACTGTGCGGTGTATATATAAGTGTATCACCCTGGTGTCCCTGTGTTTAGGAGATCAGACTGTGTGGTGTGTATAGAAGTGTATCACTCTGGTGTCCCTGTGTTTAGGAGATCAGACTGTGTGGTGTGTATAGAAGTGTATCAGTCTGGTGTCCCTGTGTTTAGGAGATCAGACTGTGTGGTGTGTATATAAGTGTATCACCCTGGTGTCCCTGTGTTTAGGAGATCAGACTGTGTGGTGTGTATATAAATGTATCACCCTGGTGTCCCTTTGTTTAGGATATAAGACTGTGTGGTGTGTATATCAGTGTATCACCCTGGTGTCCCTGTGTTTAGGAGATCAGACTGTGTGGTGTGTATATAAGTGTATCACCCTGGTGTCCCTCTGTTTAGGAGATCAGACTGTGTGGTGTGTATATAAATGTATCACCCTGGTGTCCCTGTGTTTAGGATATCAGACTGTGTGGTGTGTATATCAGTGTATCACCCTGGTGTCCCTGTGTTTAGGAGATCAGACTGTGTGGTGTGTATATAAGTGTATCACCCTGGTGTCCCTGTGTTTAGGAGATCAGACTGTGTGGTGTGTATATAAGTGTATCACCCTGGTGTCCCTGTGATTAGGATATCAGACTGTGTGGTGTGTATATAAGTGTATCACCCTGGTGTCCCTGTGTCTAGGAGAACAGACTGCGCGGTGTATATATAAGTGTATCACCCTGGTGTCCCTGTGTTTAGGAGATCAGACTGTGTGGTGTGTATAGAAGTGTATCACTCTGTTGTCCCTGTGTTTAGGAGATCAGACTGTGTGGTGTGTATAGAAGTGTATCAGTCTGGTGTCCCTGTGTTTAGGAGATCAGACTGTGTGGTGTGTATATAAGTGTATCACCCTGGTGTCCCTGTGTTTAGGAGATCAGACTGTGTGGTGTGTATATAAATGTATCACCCTGGTGTCCCTTTGTTTAGGATATAAGACTGTGTGGTGTGTATATCAGTGTATCACCCTGGTGTCCCTGTGTTTAGGAGATCAGACTGTGTGGTGTGTATATAAGTGTATCACCCTGGTGTCCCTCTGTTTAGGAGATCAGACTGTGTGGTGTGTATATAAATGTATCACCCTGGTGTCCCTGTGTTTAGGATATCAGACTGTGTGGTGTGTATATAAGTGTATCACCCTGGTGTCCCTGTGTTTAGGAGATCTGACTGTGTGGTGTGTATATAAGTGTATCACCCTGGTGTCCCTGTGTTTAGGAGATCAGACTGTGTGGTGTGTATATAAGTGTATCACCCTGGTGTCCCTGTGATTAGGAGATCAGACTGTTTGGTGTGTATATAAGTGTATCACCCTGGTGTCCCTGTGTCTAGGAGAACAGACTGTGCGGTGTATATATAAGTGTATCACCCTGGTGTCCCTGTGTTTAGGAGATCAGACTGTGTGGTGTGTATAGAAGTGTATCACTCTGGTGTCCCTGTGTTTAGGAGATCAGACTGTGTGGTGTGTATAGAAGTGTATCAGTCTGGTGTCCCTGTGTTTAGGAGATCAGACTGTGTGGTGTGTATATAAGTGTATCACCCTGGTGTCCCTGTGTTTAGGAGATCAGACTGTGTGGTGTGTATATAAATGTATCACCCTGGTGTCCCTTTGTTTAGGATATAAGACTGTGTGGTGTGTATATCAGTGTATCACCCTGGTGTCCCTGTGTTTAGGAGATCAGACTGTGTGGTGTGTATATAAGTGTATCACCCTGGTGTCCCTGTGTTTAGGAGATCAGACTGTGTGGTGTGTATATAAATGTATCACCCTGGTGTCCCTGTGTTTAGGATATCAGACTGTGTGGTGTGTATATAAGTGTATCACCCTGGTGTCCCTGTGTTTAGGAGATCAGACTGTGTGGTGTGTATATAAGTGTATCACCCTAGTGTCCCTGTGTTTAGGAGATCAGACTGTGTGGTGTGTATATAAGTGTATCACCCTGGTGTCCCTGTGATTAGGAGATCAGACTGTGTGGTATGTATATAAGTGTATCACCCTGGTGTCCCTGTGTTTAGGAGATCAGACTGTGTGATGTGTATATAAGTGTATCACCCTGGTGTCCCTGTGTTTAGGAGATCAGACTGTGTGGTGTGTATAGAAGTGTATCACCCTGGTGTCTCTGTGTTTAGGAGATCAGACTGTGTGGTGTGTATAGAAGTGTATCACCCTGGAGTCCCTGTGTTTAGGAGATCAGACTGTGTGATGTGTATATAAGTGTATCACCCTGGTGTCCCTGTGTCTAGGAGAACAGACTGTGCGGTGTATATATAAGTGTATCACCCTGGTGTCCCTGTGTTTAGGAGATCAGACTGTGTGGTGTGTATAGAAGTGTATCACTCTGGTGTCCCTGTGTTTAGGAGATCAGACTGTGTGGTGTGTATAGAAGTGTATCAGTCTGGTGTCCCTGTGTTTAGGAGATCAGACTGTGTGGTGTGTATATAAGTGTATCACCCTGGTGTCCCTGTGTTTAGGAGATCAGACTGTGTGGTGTGTATAGAAGTGTATCACCCTGGTGTCCCTTTGTTTAGGAGATCAGACTGTGTGGTGTGTATAGAAGTGTATCAGTCTGGTGTCCCTGTGTTTAGGAGATCAGACTGTGTGGTGTGTATATAAGTGTATCACCCTGGTGTCCCTGTGTTTAGGAGATCAGACTGTGTGGTGTGTATAGAAGTGTATCACCCTGGTGTCCCTTTGTTTAGGAGATCAGACTGTGTGGTATGTATATAAGTGTATCACCCTGGTGTCCTGTGTATAGGAGATCAGACTGTGTGGTCTGTATATAAGTGTATCACCCTGGTGTCCTTGTGTTTAGGAGATCAGACTGTGTGGTGTCTATATAAGTATATCACCCTGGTGTTCCTGTGTTTAGGAGATCAGACTGTGTGGTGTGTATATAAGTGTATCACCCTGGTGTCCCTGTGTTTAGGAGATCAGACTGTGTGGTGTGTATATAAGTGTATCACCCTGGTGTCCCTGTGTTTAGGAGATCAGACTGTGTGGTGTGTATAGAAGTGTATGACCCCGTTGTCCCTGTGTTTAGGAGATCAGACTGTGTGGTGTGTATATATGTTTATCACCCTGGTGTACCTGTGTTTAGGAGCTCAGACTGTGTGGGGTGTATAAAAGTGTATCACCCAGGTGTCCGTGTGTGTAGGAGATCAGACTGTGTGGTGTGTATATAAGTTTATCACCCTAGTGTCTGTGTTTAGTAGATCAGACTCTGTGGTGTGTATATTAGTGTATCACCCTGGTGTCCCTGTGTGTAGGAGATCAGACTGTGTGGTGTGTGTATATAAGTGTATCACTTTGGTGTTCCTGTGTTTAGGAGATCAGACTGTGTGGTGTGTATATAAGTGTATCACCCTGGTGTCCCTGTGTTTAGGAGATCAGTCTGTGTGGTATGTATATAAATGTATCACCCTGGTGTCCTGTGTATAGGAGTTCAGACTGTGTGGTCTGTATATAAGTGTATCACCCTGGTGTCCTTGTGTTTAGGAGATCAGACTGTGTGGTGTCTATATAAGTATATCACCCTGGTGTTCCTGTGTTTAGGAGATCAGACTGTGTGGTGTGTATATAAGTGTATCACCCTGGTGTCCCTGTGTTTAGGAGATCAGAGTGTGGTGTGTATATAAGTGCATCACCCTGGTGTCCCTGTGTTTAGGAGATCAGAGTGTGGTGTGTATAGAAGTGTATCACCCTGGTGTCCCTGTGTTTAGGAGATCAGACTGTGTGGTGTGTATAGAAGTGTATCACCCTGATGTCCCTGTGTTTAGGAGATCAGACTGTGTGGTGTGTATAGAAGTGTATCACCCTGGTGTCCCTGTGTGTAGGAGATCAGACTGTGTGGTGTGTATAGAAGTGTATCACCCTGGTGTCCCTGTGTTTAGGATATAAGACTGTGTGGTGTGTATATCAGTGTATCACCCTGGTGTCCCTGTGTTTAGGAGATCAGACTGTGTGGTGTGTGTATAAGTGTATCACCCTGGTGTCCCTGTGTTTAGGAGATCACACTGTGTGGTGTGTATATAAGTGTATCACCCTGGCGTCCCTGTGTTTAGGAGATCAGACTGTGTGGTCTGTATATAAGTGTATCACCCTGGTGTCCTTGTGTTTAGGAGATCAGACTGTGTGGTGTCTATATAAGTATATCACCCTGGTGTCCCTGTGTTTAGGAGATCAGACTGTGTGGTGTGTATATAAGTGTATCACCCTGGTGTTCCTGTGTTTAGGAGATCAGACTGTGTGGTGTGTATATAAGTGTATCACCCTGGTGTCCCTGTGTTTAGGAGATCAGACTTTGTGGTGTGTATATAAGTGTATCACCCTGGTGTCCCTGTGTTTAGGAGATCAGACTGTGTGGTGTGTATATAAGTGTATCACCCTGGTGTCCCTGTGTTTAGGAGATCAGACTGTGTGGTGTGTATAGAAGTGTATGACCCCGTTGTCCCTGTGTTTAGGAGATCAGACTGTGTGGTGTGTATATAAGTGTATCACCCCGGTGTCCCTGTGTTTAGGAGATCAGACTGTGTGGTGTGTATATAAGTGTATGACACCGGTGTCCCTGTGTTTAGGAGATCAGACTGTGTGGTGTGTATATATGTTTATCACCCTGGTGTACCTGTGTTTAGGAGCTCAGACTGTGTGCTGTGTATATAAGTGTATCACCCAGGTGTCCGTGTGTGTAGGAGATCAGACTGTGTGGTGTGTATATAAGTGTATCACCCTAGTGTCTGTGTTTAGTAGATCAGACTCTGTGGTGTGTATATAAGTGTATCACTTTGGTGTTCCTGTGTTTAGTAGATCAGACTGTGTGGTGTGTATATAAGTGTATCACCCTAGTGTCTGTGTTTAGGAGATCAGACTGTGTGGTGTGGGTATATAAGTGTATCATCCTGGTGTCCCTGTGTGTAGGAGATCAGACTGTGTGGTGTGTATATAAGTGTATCACCCTAGTGTCCCTGTGTTTAGGAGATCAGACTGTGTGGTGTGTATATAAGTGTATCACCCTGGTGTCCCTGTGTTTAGGAGATCAGACTGTGTGGTGTGTATATAAGTGTATCACCCTGGTATCCCTGTGTTTAGGAGATCAGACTGTGTGGTGTATATAAGTGTGTCACCCTGGTATCCCTGTGTTTAGGAGATCAGACTGTGTGGTGTGTATATAAATGTATCACATTGCTCCACAGTAATAAAAGTCACATTAATGTTTGTGTAAACGTCAGTATTTGTGTGTATAAATTAGCCTGTGTAAATAAATACTTTGGTCTTGCACTAAATCATCTACTCAATTAAACATAGATGTGCTTCACACCACTCACAACCCCAGTAAACTCACCTAAAACAAGTGTCCCTCTTTGGACAGTTGAAATTTTGTGAGTTATGCTAAAACATATATTTTTTTTCATTAGAAATGTTTATTTCGCCTTCACATAAGTGGAAATTTGAGGTATTTCATTCATCCCCCGTAGTGAAGCTGGTTTGTTTAAAATGTGATTTAGTACATACATTATGTCCCATAGAATTCGATGACAGTAAAGTACCCATTGGCTCGTGTGATTTTCTCATTTCCATCTTTAGTAAAAGCTCAGGTTTATTGAGTCCTCATGATGGCCGTCTACCTATCCCAGGATTCTTAAAGTGAACCTACTATGCCTAAAACCATGTGTTTATTGTACAAGGGGTGGTATAGGACTCACAGTGTACATGAATTGTGGTATTTTTCTGCAATGAATAAAACTAGGCATCAAAATATCACCTTTGCTTCTCCCCATTTCTCCTGTCTGTGGTACCTGGCATTTTAAGTTGGGCTCCCTCCCTCTGTATGCCTTGTCACTAAACAGGCCAGGTTTGGGCAGCACAGATTACAGGATATACTACAGCTTCACTGTCAGGAGTGAGGTCACCACTGACCTGCAGGAAGTTATTCACTGTACCTGGACAGTTGTGTTGTTCCTAGAACTCTTTATAGTAAAATATTCTAACAAAAATGCATTTTGTTACTTTACACACAATTTGTCTGTGTGTCTCGCTCTGTGTCCACACAGAAATACATACATGTGTGCACTCAATAAAACAATCAGACAGAAAAACCCCAATAATACTAATTTACAAATTAACCCTTGCAGTGCAGGATGTAAGCAGACACATGTATGGGTGTGTATATTTTCTTTTGTGTCTGTGAATGTATGTGTGTGTGTGTGTGGAGTGAGTGTGTGTGTGTATCTAAGTGTGCATGTGTAAGTGTGTATTTGTCAGTGTGTATGTGTGTGTGTGTGACTGAATGTGTATGTAAGTGTGTGTGTGAAAGTACGTGTGTGTGTGTAACTGTGTGTTTACATGAGTGTGTATGTGTATGTAATTGTGTATATGTGTGTGTAACTGTGTATAAGGGTGTGTCTGTGCATGGTCACTGGCTTAAGTCCCTCGCAGAATGAAGCCCTTTGGAGTATAATACCTTTTGAATAAACCATCACCCAGAATGAGATGTGACATTGTTTTAGTCTACAGGAAAAGCTCTATAACATGTTTTTCTTTTATACGAAAACATTACTGTTCCTTTAAAGGAGAGATAACACCTAATATACCAAACCCACACAAACCTTACTAGAGCTATAAAATCCTAATAACCCCTACAAAATTTGTCCTTGTGCCTTTGCTTAAAAAAGAAAACATGTTCAATTAGTCCTGGATGTCAGGTCCATGGGGGCGGACATGACAGTTATTGGCGGAGTGTCAGATCCATGGGGGTGGCCATGACTGTTACTGGCAGGATGTCAGGTCCATCCGTCCCCCATGGACCTGACATTCTGCCAGTAACTGTCATGTCTCCTCCATGGATCTGACATCCTGCCAGTAACTGTCATGTCTCCTCCATGGATCTGACATTCTGCCAGTATCTATCATGTCTCCTCCATGGACCTGATATCCTGCCAGTAACTGTCATGTCCTCCCCCATGGATCTGACATTCTGCCAGTAACTGTCATGTCTCCTCCATGGACCTGATATCCTGCCAGTAACTGTCATGTCCTCCCCCATGGATCTGACATTCTGCCAGTAACTGTCATGTCTCCTCCATGGAGCTGACATCCTGCCAGTAACTGTCATGTCCTCCCCCATGAAGCTGACATTCTGCCAGTAACTGTCATGTTCACCTCCATGGAGCTGACATCCTGCCAGTAACTGTCATGTCTCCTCCATGGACCTGATATCCTGCCAGTAACTGTCATGTCTCCTCCATGGACCTGATATCCTGCCAGTAACTGTCATGTCCTCCCCCATGAAGCTGACATCCTGCCAGTAACTGTCATGTCCTCCCCCATGAAGCTGACATCCTGCCAGTAACTGTCATGTCTCCTCCATGGAGCTGACATCCTGCCAGTAACTGTCATGTCCTCCCCCATGAAGCTGACATTCTGCCAGTAACTGTCATGTCTCCTCCATGGACCTGACATCCTGCCAGTAACTGTCATGTCCTCCTCCATGGACCTGATATCCTGTCAGTAACTGTCATGTCCTCCTCCATGGACCTGACATCCTGCCAGTAACTGTCATGTCCTCCTCCATGGACCTGATATCCTGTCAGTAACTGTCATGTCCTCCTCCATGGACCTGACATCCTGCCAGTAACTGTCATGTCCTCCTCCATGGACCTGACATCCTGCCAGTAACTGTCATGTCCGCCTCCATGGACCTGACATCCTGCCAGAAAACCGTAATGTCCTCCCCATGGACCGGACATCCAATACTGAATAAAGAGCTTATCTCCTGAACAAAGGCACAGAGACAAAATTCACATGGGCCATTAGGCTTTCCTGCCCATAGTACTGTAAGTGGGGGTTATTATTAGGAGGTGTTACTTCATCTTTAACTGGCTGAGTTCCAGAGGTATATGCAACACATTTCAAAGCAATGCATTGCATACCCCTCTGCGCTCAATGGGTTAAGGCCTTTGACAGCCCCCTGACCTCTAGTCCTCAATTCCTCCATCAGAGCAGGATTTACATTAGCTGAGTCTTGTAGACTATTCCCCTCCGCTCAGGTAGGAAGATCCTGAAAACCTGCCCTGTTCTGGGTACTGGAGAAAACTCTATTCACTGGTATGTCATTGATTTTCATCAGTGTATTCCTGGACTACAGCTCCCATCAGCCTTAGCTGGACTTTGGCAGGTGGATGATAATGATATTTATAGTATAAGAACAGTAATAAAGGTTTTTGCTGGACACCTGGGATTAACATAAAGCAAGTCCTGACCACTTGGAACCACGTGTTAGGACACCAGTGGAAGATCTGGTGAATAAGGCCCAGATGGAAAATCATGTTGCTCCCCAATTGACTACACATTAGTGAAAAATCCCCGAATCCCTAAATTTGGCTAGGCCCCATTGTTTTCCACTTGCCACGCCAGTGGTAGCTGTACCCTTGTGGAACACAAAACTTCATACACCTCCAAATGGATAAATTAATTTGAAGTAAAAAAACTGTCTTTTTATTATTTTAATTTATAAATTAAAATAATATATAAATTAAAAAAGATTCAGATATTCATGTTTAGTATATGACGTTCATCCTGTCTTCTGTCGTCCATCAGTGCCCCATGAAGAAGTACAAAGGATCCACCGAATAAATGTATGTAAAGATCGGCAGAAGTACAAGGGTGACAGTGTATGTGTGAGTCTGTGACAACTAATAAAACAAGGCTGGGGTGTCTTACAGTGTATGTGTGGGTCTGTGACTACTAATAGAACAAGACTGGGGTGTCAGACAGTGTATGTGTGGGTCTGTGACTACTAGTGGAACAAGGCTGGGGTGTCAGACAGTGTATGTGTGGGTCTGTGACTACTAATAGAACAAGACTGGGGTGTCATACAGTGTATGTGTGGGTCTGTGACTACCAGTGGAACAAGGCTGGGGTATCAGACAGTGTATGTGTGGGTCTGTGACTACCAGTGGAACAAGGCTGGGGTGTCAGACAGTGTATGTGTGGGTCTGTGACTACCAGTGGAACAAGGCTGGGGTGTCAGACAGTGTATGTGTGGGTCTGTGACTACCAGTGGGACAAGGCTGGGGTGTCAGACAGTGTATGTGTGGGTCTGTGACTACCAGTGGAACAAGGCTGGGGTGTCAGACAGTGTATGTGTGGTCTATGACTACCAGTGGAACAAGGCTGGGGTGTCAGACAGTGTATGTGTGGCCTGTGACTACCAGTGGAACAAGGCTGGGGTGTCAGACAGTGTATGTGTGGCCTGTGACTACCGGTGGAACAAGGCTGGGGTATCAGACAGTGTATGTGTGGTCTGTGACTACCAGTGGAACAAGGCTGGGGTATCAGACAGTGTATGTGTGGTCTGTGACTACCAGTGGAACAAGGCTGGGGTGTCAGACAGTGTATGTGTGGGTCTGTGACTACCAGTGGAACAAGGCTGGGGTGTCAGACAGTGTATGTGTGGGTCTGTGACTACCAGTGGGACAAGGCTAGGGTGTCAGACAGTGTATGTGTGGGTCTGTGACTACCAGTGGAACAAGGCTGGGGTGTCAGACAGTGTATGTGTGGGTCTGTGACTACTAATAGACACAGTGTTAATCCTTTGGGCACTAGAAGGGTCACCAATTCATAGAAAAGCCCAGAGCTGCAGACCTAGTTGGCATCCATTGAGTTAAAGGGTTTGATTTTTAAGATTCCACAGGGATTCAATTTGATACAAGTGTTCGCCAATGCAAAACGTTTGGTTTAGTCATCTTACAAACCTTTATTGGTCACTTCCCAGGCCACTTCGAACAATAAGAGATC